>PVJD01007774.1:0-80087 GCA_004026545.1 Mormoops blainvillei
TAATTCTGTAACATAACAGTATCACACTCAAGCACACCATATGACATTTTAGGTGAAATGTTCAAATTAAAACTATAAATTATCACACCCATAGTATATTACCCTACCAACCACACTCAAGCAGACCTTACTTTGCTGGGCCCTGTACAATGAGAAATAAATGTAGCTTATGGTGTATTTGTAACCTAGCCTTTTATGGCATCAAGAAAAGAGCTCTGGTACAATTTTGACCCAATTAACGTGGAAAATTTGAAGAAAGGATGGGAAAACCTCAAATATTTTCATGTCTTTGAAAGATATACCCTGAAAAAACTTACCAACTGGGATAACTTCTGTTTTCTGAAAAAATCCAAATGGGGCTTTAATTAACTCCTTTTATATAAATGATGGGAAGTAAAGGATCTTCTCTAAGGCTGCCGTTTTGTTGATCTTCTCATGGAAATCAAGGTGTTTCAGTTGCTGGTAAAGAGTTTCCCCTGCCTTGCCTGAGTCACCCAACACTCTTATCCTGCCTCAGCCTAGAGGAGCACTGGTCTAAATTTTGCAGCCTACCAAATTGTCACAAGTCCAGTCCTTCTACACCTGGCAAAATACATTCTGTAACGCAAGGCTCCTTTGCTCAATAGTTTTAGTTTGGATCTCTGCAACTTTGGCCACCACTTGCATATGTTTTCCCTCTGCAGACATTAGTTTGGAACACTCCACATCTGCTTTTGTCTCCGAAGTCCCACAAGAACAATTCATTCAACCCTATAAAACATGTCATGAAATGAGAATAATGAAACCTGCTGTAAGTAATGGTGACCTTTCCCACTGCCACCTGACATAATTGACATCGGCTACAGCCTAGTTCCACTCATTGTTTCCCAGGAGTGACCTCAGCGTAAATACTTTTTTCCTCTTGAGGCTTAAATTTGATTCTCTTGGAATGTGTGATTAAAGTCTTGATGAGTGGCGAAGACGGAAATGAGGGAAAGGAAAATAAGTAATTATCACCAGTTGGTAACCCCGTAAACTTGGCTTTTCATAGGACTCAGAAAATAGCATGCAGAGTGTATTCTCAACTCTAGTTATTCTCCTAGAAACTCTAGATGTATTCAAGCATGTTCATGTATTACTGTAGCTCTACTTCAAACACAGTTGAACAGGAAGAAAACATTTCATTTTACATACTTAATTTGAAACAGTGACTCTGCTTATATGGTATTTTTGTGGATAACCTCTCACATCTAATTTTTTTCACAGTTGGTTTTAGTGATAGTCTTTTTATGTCAGATCTGTCTGAATCTTGGACACATTTTTCATACATTTGGCTAATTGGAAAATCAGGGAAATTGGTCTCTAGTCCTTTGCGGATTTTCAGAATACTTACTCTTCATTTTTGTCTTTGATGTGCCTTTGTCTCCTGGTGCCTAATTATAGCTCCAACCTTACCTGTCTAGGGCTTTATCTGTCAAATACTTGCCATCCTAATGAGAATGAACAATTAGCAACCTTTGCTGTCCTTTCTGAGTTTGCCTTCTTTTGCCAGGGTTAATTGGCTACCTTTGGCCTTGATCAAATCTATTAGCTTGAGAAGTTATGAAACTCTTCCCTTTGTCTGGAGTGGTGATAGCAAGCCTCCAAGATGGCCCCTAATTATCCCAATTTCCTGGTACTTTCTCATCCTTGTTGTTTTTCCTCCCCAGAATGAATAGGGCTGATCTGTGTAAATAGGGCTGATTGTGGAAATGATGGAGTGAGCCTTTCAGGGCTAGATTATAAAAAATCCTGCAACACCTTACTGCCTCTTGGGCGCTCGTTTTGGAGGAAACCAACACCCTGTCCTACAGGTACTCATGCATTCCATGGAGAGTGTAGAACTGAGGCGTCCTGTGAATAACCAGAGAATAGCTGAGCTCTTCTACCAATAGCCACATGAGTGTCATTGTAGGGGAATTCTCCAGTCCCAGTTGAATCTTCAGATGACTGCAGCCTAAGCTGACATCTTGCCTAGAGCCTTATGAAAGACCTTAATGACAGAACTGTTGAGTTGGCCAAAAAGTTCGTGTACGGTTTTTTTTCATAAAATAAAAGACACATCCTTCATTTTTACCAGTAACTTTATTGATTTGCATACTTTGAGTATGCCAGCTATCTGCCATGTGGTAGAACATTGATCGTTCTTGATTAATGTCACAATTTGATGACTATCGACTTCAACTGGCCTACCCGACTGTCAAGCATCGTCCAGTAAGAAATCTCCAGCATGAAACTTCATGAACCACTTTTGACATGTTCAGTCAGTCAAAGGACCTCCTCCAGTCACTGCAGAAATCTTCGTTTGTGTTTCTGTTGCATTTTTTTCCTTTCTTGAAATAATAAAACATAATATCCCAAAAATGTTGCTTATTTTCTTCCATCTTCAGTATTAAAATGGCTACACAAAAATTCATCAATTTTGGGCCCCGGCTGGTGTAGCTCAGGGGATTGAGTGCCAGCCTGCGAACCAAAAGGGTCGCCGGTTCAATTCCCAGTCAGGGCACATACCTGGGTTGCAGTCCAGGCCCCCAGTAGGAGGTGCATGAGAGGCAACCACACATTGATGCTTCCCTCTCTCTTTCCCTTCCCCTCTGTCTAAAAATCAAATAAAATCTTTTTTTTTTAATTCACCAATTTTTGATAAGTTTTTTTTGTTGTTGTTTTTTTTAATGCACACTTATATGACAGGTGTCAGAATACAGTGTAAGAAAATTGTTTGGAATGAAGCTAAGGACACCTGTGTGCTACTAGATCCATTGTATAGAAAAAAGCAAATGAACTTTTTGGCCAACACAATAGTTAGCTAAGCTACTCCTGATTTTCTGATCCCATAAATTTTGTGGGCTAATACCTGTTTGTTGTTTTAGGACACTTAAGTTTTGGAGTAATTGGTGAAGCAGCAATAGATAACTAATACAGGAGTCAATGTTTGTGACATTCAGACATGGGCTGGATTACTAATGGCTAGACTCAAGGAAGAATTTTTCAAATAAGCAGTTATTTTTGAAAGCAGGGCTAAAGGGAACTGTAACTCATAAAATTTGTACATTTTCTTCGTGTTATTAATTTCATCAGTCACCAAAAAAGTAAAAACAAAAAGTTGAAAAGGAACTGTGTTGGAAAACAACAAAAATATAGTTCCTCCCTCCACCCACTTGAGTCATTAGTATTGAAAAGGAACATAGGTTTGTTCCCATATTACCAACTGTAATAGCTCCAGAAAAATGTGGCAGATTGTGAGCGCCTGGAAAATCCTCAGAAACATTATCTGATTAATTCCTGAAACGTACTGAAAGGAAGTCTTGGTCTCTTCAGATTCTGAGAAAAAAAAAAATGCTATGGAACCCATTGATACCAGCCCCAGACTTGATTGCTTCCTTACTCTTACGTAATAACCTTCACTGCAAAATTGAAGGAGGAGAGAAGAAAATTTTGAGTCTGTGAGGGTGGCATAGACTTCCATAGCCTGTTCAGGTGTTAATGAGAGTAAAGCACTGGGTACTTTTTGAACAATTAATTGATAGGACAGTCACCCTGTGCAATGACATTTGGGAAAATGAAGGAGAACCGAGGACTGTGATGAGAATTATTAGTGCTTATGGAGAGATCCAAGACAGAAGTCATGCAAGTACTTTTTTTAGAACCAATGACCAAGGTCCCTGAGGATATTTACCCCTCAGTGTCCTGTGCTAGAGATACCAGACTTTTGGACAGACATGGTTTCCAAGATATTTGGGGAACTGATAAATGCATGCTTACTATTTAATTTTTTAAATTAACATACAATACAATGTACTTTTTTAGAAGGAGGACAGTTGCACCATTCAATGAGTTTTAATACATGTGTAGATTCATTTAACCACTACCACAGTCCGGATTCAGAACATTTCCGTCACTCAAAAACCTCACTTGTAGCACCTATTTGAGTCATCCCCCCCCCCGCCCCCCCCGCTCTTATCCCTAGCACCAATTTGGTCTGTCACTGTAGGGTTATTTTCAAGCATATTATATAAATACATGTAAATGAATAAAAGCAGCATGTAGCCTTTTGAGACCTCCTTTCATTCAGCGTGATGCCTTTGAGATTCATCTAACTTTTTGCCTGTATCAATTGCTCATTCCATTATTAGTGAGTAGTATGTCTTGGTCTGGCTGTACCACAGTTTATTTATCCACTCACACATTGAGGGACATTTGGGAAGTTTTCCAGGCTACGGTTTATAGATTATGAATAGAGCTACTGTGAACATTCAGGTACAAGTTTTTCTGTGAACATAAGTTTTCATTTCTCTGGGTTAAATACCCAGGAGTCCGATTGCTGGGTTATGTTCTAACTTTATGCTCTACTGTTTGAGAAACTGCCGAACTGTTTTCCTCAGTGGTTATGCGCATGTGCATTCCCCCCAGTAATGTCTCAGAGTACAGTTTTGTCCACTGTTTCTTTATTTGTTCATTTGTTTGTTTGAATTTTGGCCAGTCTAATAAATGTGTAGTTGTGTATTGATAATGATTTAATTTTATATGTCCCTAATAACGACTAAATGATGTTGAACATCTTTTCACATGCTCAGCTACCTACTTTTTATTTTGCAAAGGATATTTAATTAAATATAAAAGTACATTTGATCATCAGAAACGACAATAACTGTAGCCTCACAAAAGGATCACCCCTTTGTTTTGAGCATTTTTCATTTTACCTCAGGCCTGTTGAAATTGCACTGTGCTTTTGCACTGATCTATGGACAAGCTTCGGGGAGCCCTCCAGCCCAGCCCTCGTTCTGGCATTAGCATTACTGTAAGAACCGCGCCTCAGTGTAGTCGATGCCTTCTGAAGGGCCCTGCTAGATAAAGCTTTACTGGGTCTACACCAGTTACAGAGTCCCCCGTAAACTTTCTAGCATGACAGTTAAGAAACTTCATTGTGCTTCCCCTTCTACCATTCTAGCATTCCCTGACTCCATTGCTTCCAGCAATCTCACATACCTTACGTGATACAACATGGGATCCCTGTTGTATCTTTTCTCCGGAATGCCTGCCCATCAAGCCTACCCAGACCCTATTTATTCTTCAAGCTGTTACTCCATGTTTCACAAAGTGTATTCCGGGGAACATCTGCTTTGAAATAATCAGGAATTATTAAATATGTAGGCTTCTGGGCCTGATTTTCAGGTATGACTTGAGTATAAGAACCCCCGAATGTAGCTTTAGAATCTCGATGTGTTGGTGAAACTATTGTATGTGGCTCCCACTCCATAGTAATTTCGCCCTCCTCTAAAGAACTGTTGTTGAATTCTCTTCCTATTTCAAATTGTCAGTGGCATTTATTTTGGCATTTCAACTATTATGTTTTATTTTAGTGTAAATGATAAGTATGATTTAGTTTATAATCCATTGAAGGATAGGGATTCATTTTAAATCCTCTTTAACACGTTATAGTGTAATATAGAATGATATAATGCACAGGAAGTACCGTTTTTTGCCCCAATTTCTGAGGGAAAAATAAGGATGTGCATTATACAAGGGCATGGTGATTACATACCATGGGCACAATAGTCCTGTCTATAATGTGCACAAAAACGTGGGGGTGCATTATACACGGCAGAATGCGGTATATTTGTATATCTAATCTATCTATCTACAGAATTGAGCTAAATAAAGTAAGCTAAAAAAAGAATGAGAGCAAAAGAGAAAGAGGAAAGGCAGTGAAAGAGAACACGCAAGCATGTGCCGCACATGAATGCACGCACAGCTCCTGCTTGTATGATGAAATCCTGTGTATGCTTTCTGAGAACTCTTCCATTACCCATTCTTTGAATTTCTCTTTGCTGGCCTTCTTTTTCTTTGGGGAAATAAGGAGAGGCGACGTGTACATACATACCCGGTAGCCAGTAAAGCCATCTTATGTGCAGTAAATGAAACTAGTACATCCTTCTGGGAAAAGGGCCCACACATCTTCTCTTGCATCTATGTACGTTAAACGTGTGAGAAACTTGGTGAAATGTGAAGACACACTAACCTACATTTATAGAAGTCTAAATTTGGACACACTATTTCCATCTTCTCTAGTAGTAGAGTTCCAAGATTGAAGAGAACCATCATCGTTTCTAATTATTTCTCAAGGCATACTTTGTGAAGAATGGTGCTTTAAAGCTTTGCAAATCTTGCCTCGAAATACCTGAAATACTTTCTACTTGCAGTGCTAAATTGATTTAAGCCTTTGAACATCCTATTGAGACTTTAAAATAACTTAAATATTTGTGATATGAAGGAGCGGTGATGTTTCATGGCTTTTGTCATGTGTTGTCTAGCCAAACATGATTTTTCCTTAAACATCTCATGTCCCTTTCATTTGCGCCCCAGTGCTTTACTCATATCAACACTACTTCATTTAGTGTCTTCCCTCCCTGCCTAAAATCTATCTCATTATTCAAGTCCCACAATAGGGCTTGCCTCCTCCATGAAACTTCCTCTTACCACCCATGTCCATGAAGATTTCTCCCTCTGGTGAACTGTCAGTATTTCCTATCTAGAGCTCCTACTTGACATCTAACATATAGACTTTCCAGTAGTATACTGTTGTTTGGTTGTTTAATTTATTTGTTTAGCTTTCCACAGGTGAACATCTTGTTTTGGAGACTAGCTCTGTTTCCTTGATGTTAGGGACCTTTCTAATACTTTTGTAGCACCTAAGAAATGAATGAATGAATGTCCCCTGGCTGCTATGGCTCAGTGGATTGAGTGATGGCTTGCGAACCAAAGGGGCTCAGGTTTGATTCCCAGTCAGGGTGCTTACCTGGGTTGCAGACCAGATGCCCAGTATGGGTGCATGAGAGGCAACCACACGTTGTTGTTTCTCTCCCTCTCTCCTTCCCTTCCTCTCTCTCTAAAAATAAATAAATGAAATCTTTGCCCTGGCTGGTGCGGCTCAGTGGATTGAGTGCCAGCCTGCAAACCAAAAGGTCCCTGGTTTGATTCCCCAGTCAGGGCACATGGCTGGGCTGCCGGCCGGGTCCCCAGTAGGGGGCGCACGAGAGGGAACCACACATGTTTCTCTCTGTCTCCCTTCCCTTCTCTCTAAAAACGGGTAAAAAAAATTTTTTCAATAAGTAAGTAAATACATAAATGGATGAATGAATGAAATATTTAAAAGAAAGAAAGAAATGAATAAAGAAAGAATTAGGTAGTTGTAGCTATACATTGACCTCTGTGTTGAAAACTGTTGAGAACTGGTAAAGTATGCCTCAAAGTTAGTTTCTTAAAGAGACCACAAGTGTGAAAATATTATATGTAGGTAGATCTACTGCGACATGACATTCAAGTTTAAATAGTGTGTATTTTTCATTCCTTGCTAGGGAATGCTTTCATTATTTGCAGTGGATAAAGACTAATGATGGGGGTGTGTTATTGAGGCCATGTTTATACTTGACCTGCATACTGATCCATGACAGACACGGCTCATTGTCACCCCCTTTATAATCAATATTAATTGCTGTAGCCGAATCCATTATGTGATGAGTCCTATTTGTTGTTTAGACAGTCATAAAAAACAGATGGTCAGTGCCTTGGTCTGTTGGTTTCACATGTGTGGATGTGGCCTTATATTCTGAAGGATAAGGTAACAGTGTACAGCATTGCTGTGGTTTGTTAGTAGAGTTGATTTGCTTCAGAGGCTACCTGGAAAACTGGAGTTTTTACCCTTTTACAAGGTCCAAAGGAGGACAAAAGCCTTGAGCCCCTGTCATCTTCTGAAATTTGTTTTGGTCCCAAGGCAACTTAACCAACCCAGAAGCCTAAGAGTCACCGTCAGCTCTTCTTCCCTTTGTCTGACTCATTTAATCCAATCAGGAACCAAGCCTATGTATTCTTCTAGCTTTATTCATAGCATCTCTTGATTGAGTGAGTCCATGCTCTACTCATACTTGCTGCTGCTTTGTGATTTCAGAGTTGCCTATTTCATTAAGATTGACTTTTTTCTTGCCTACAGTCTCCTTTGCCTTTCTAATAGCATTTAAACTACCATGTGTGTGTGAGTGAGGAATGGATCATGTTATTCCTGATTAAAATGCTTCCATGACTCCCATTTTAAATGATAAAATCTAGCCCTGACCAGTGTAGCTCTGTGGATTGGGCATTGTCCTACAAAGTCGAAGGTCACTTGTTTTTTTACATGTCAGGACACATACCTGAATTGCAGGCCAGGTCCCCGTTGGGCTGTGCAACAGGCAGCAGATCTATGTTTCTGTAGCACATTGATTTTTCTCTCCCTCTCTTTCTTTCCTCCTTCCTCTCTCTCAAGAGTAAATAAAGAAAATCTGTTTTAAAATTTCTACATACATGCAACATACCAAACTGAATGATAAAGAAATAGAATATCCACTAACGAGTAAGGAGAGTGAATCAGTAATCAGAAACTTTGCAATAAAAAAAAGCCCAGGACCAGATGGCTCCATTGGTGACTTCTTCTGAACATTTGAAGAATTAACACCAATCCTTTTTAAAGTTTTTCAGAAAAGTGAAGAAGACAAAACAATGACACAGTCATTGGGCCAGAGTTATCCTGACACCAATGCTAGACAAAGACACTAAGAAAAGGAAACTACAGGCCAATATCCTGATGAATATCCATGCAAAAAATACTCTACAAAATACTTGCAGACCAAATTCAGTAGCACCTGAAAAATATCATACACTATGACCAAGTAGGATTTATTCCTAGAATGAAAAGATGATTCACTTTATCCAAATCAATTAATGTGATACACCACACACTAAAAGAATGAAGGATAAAAATCACATGGTCACCTCAATAGGTGCAGGAAAAGCATTTGACAAATTTCAACACTCTTTCATGATAAAAGCTCTCAACCAGCGAGAGTCATAGAAGTAATTTGCCTCTGTATAATAAAAGACATATGTGTTACTGTGTTTTTAATAGCATATCTGTTCTTATAGTTTCAGTATCTTTGCTGAAATTACCCATATGTCCTTTCATGCTGTCCACCTTTTTTAGGACAATCTTTGACTTAATTAATTGTGGTTGTTTTAAATTCCCTGTAAATTCCCACATAAGAACCTGCTTTTATTAATTATTTTGTCTCTTGATAATGGGTTGCCTACCTCTGCGTGCGTCTGTGTGTTTGCATCTCAGAGTCTTTGACTGCGGACCTTCTGTGCAGAACAACAGATATTGACAAATAATCGTCATCTTAAAAGCAAATGGTCAGCTTTATGTTCACTTTGCACATAGCAATTGCAAGTTTAAATTGTTGCTACAGATATTGTTAAAGTATATAGAGCTACTTCTCCTGAAGAATAGTATTTCTGTGTTGTGCTTGGCTAACTTTAAAGAATTGTGCCCTTTTCACATTTATTTTACTTCAATGTAAGTTATTCACAAATGGCCCTGGCTGGTGTGGGTCAGTGGATTGAGCGTCGGCCTGTGAACCAAAATGTCACCAGTTCAGTTCCCATTCATGGCATATTCCTGGGTTTTGGGCCAGGTCCCCAGTTGGGGGCATGTGAGAGGCAATCAATAGATGTTTCTCTCCCTCCCTTTCTCCCTCCCGTCCCTTCTTTGATAATAAATAAACAAATCTTTTTAAAAAACAGTTACTCATAGGACTTTCAGTGTCAAAATAAATACTTTAGATAACGGTGGTAAGGAAAATAGTAGCTGTAGTAAGGAGTGACTAAATGCAAAGTGCCGTCTGTGCTGAGATAGTTTGGCCTTTTACTGTTACACGTTATTTTGCCTTGTGTAATGTGCACCTGCATTTTTGGCCTCAACTTTCAAGGAAAAAATGTTTAATTTTTTAATTCAATTTTTTTATTTATTTTTACATGCCTGTTTTTGATATTATAAAGGGATTTTAGTTTTTAGTTTTGCACATATTATGGTACAAGAAGTTTTATGTATCAGATAATAACGAAACAGAGAAACAGATAAAAGGTATTTCAGGTACTACCCATGTATAATGCGCATCCTTATTTTTCCCTCAGATTTGGGCAAAAAAGCCTGTATTATACACAGCAACATATGGTGCTTATCTATTGAAACAGAATAAGAGAAAAAATAGTAAATTGTGAGATACATATGTGAAATATTTCACTTTTTCTTTTAACTTTTAAAATTGAAAATAATTGATGCAGCATATAACTCACCCATTGAAACTATACAGTTCATAGGTTTTTAGCATATTCACTGAGGTGTACAGTGATCACCATAATCTAATTTTAAGACATTTTCATCTCCCCAAGAAGAAACTCCATGTCCCTTAGCTATATTCTCACACTTTCCTCCTACAAGCCCTAAGCAACCATTAATCTACTTTCTATCTCTATAGATTTTCCTATCTGGACATTTCATTTAAATGAAATCGTAAAATATTGTCTTTTGTAATTGGCCTCTTGACTTAGCATAATGCCTTCAAGGTTTATCCAGGTCATATCATGAATCAAAACTTCATTCCATTGTATGGGAAAACAATAATTCAGTGTATGAATATTCAACATTTGTTTATCTATTCATTGGTTGAAGGACATTTGGATCGTTTCCACCTTTTAACTACTGTGAATAGTTTTATCTTTTAGTTTTAATTTGCATTTCCCTAATGATTAGTGATGTTCAGCTTGTTTTCATATGCTTTTATTGCCCTCTATATATTCTTTGGAGGAACATCTATTCAAATTCTTTGTGCAATTTTTAATTTTTCTTTGTCTTTTTTATTATTGATTTAAGAGTTCATTATATAATTTGTATACAAGTCCCCTATGAAATCTATGACTGTAAATATTGTCTCCCCATCTTGGGTTTTTGTTTTACCTTCTTATGGTATTCTTAATGCACATTTTACTTCTAATGAAGGCTAATTTATCTATATTTTGCTTTTGTTGCTTGTGATTTTAGTATTATATGTAAAAATCCATTGCCTAGGCCAAGGTCATAAAGATTTATTCTTGTTTTCTTCTAGCAGTTTTATCATTGTGACTCTTTCCTTTAGGTCTCTATGATCTCATTTGAGCTCATTATTGCTTATGGTATGACATAAGAATCCAACTTCATTCTTTCCCCAGTAGCATTTTTTGAAAAAGCCCTTCTTCATTTACTTATCTTCGCATCCTCTTTTCTTTAATTAAAAATGAGCGCATGAAATTAACACCATAGTGAGATACCACTTCACACCTTTTAGAATGGCTGTCATCACCAAATCACAAGTGTTTGCGAGGACATAGAGTAAAGGGAGTCCTCCCACACTACACTGTTGTTGGGAATGCAAATTGAAGTAGCCACTGTGGAAAGCAGTATGGAGTTTTTTCAAAAAAAATAAAGATAGAACTGCCTTATGACCCAGCAATTCTACTTGTGGGAATATATCCAAAGAAACCCAAAACACTAATTCAAAAGAATATATGCACCCCTATGAATAGTACAACGTTATATACGATAGCCAAGACATGGAAGCAAGCTAAATGCCCATCAATAGGCAATTGGTTAAAGAATATGTGGTGTAATATATAAAATGGAATATTATTTGGTCATAAAAAATTTCAGTTGGTCATGAAATACTACCATTGTGACAGCATGGATGGACCGAGAGGGTATTATGCTAAATGAAAGAAGTCAGTCTGAGGAAGACAGACAACATACAATGTCCCTTATGTGTGCAATCTAAAGAACAAAATAAACAAATAAAACAGAAGACAGACTCATAGATAAAAAGGGCAGACCAGACTGATGGTTGCCAGAGGGGAGGGTGCTTGGAGGGGTACTGGGTGAAAAAGGCTGAAGGGATTGAGAAGTGCAGCTTGGTGGTTGCAGAATAGTACGGCATCGGGAATATAGTCAATAATATTGTAATAACTATATGATGGTGCCACGTGAGCACTTCAGTTGTCGGGGGCGGGTACTTTGTAAATTATATCATTGTATAACCACTGTGCTATACACCTGAAACTAACAAAAAATATTGAATGTCATCTGTAATTAAAAAATAAAATGTTTTTTAAAGTCAGTGAATGAGATATACAGGTTTTTAGTTTTCGTCAATAATACAATATGATAATGAATTTAGTACGGTACTATTTCACTACAGTATATTGGAGGCTACATAATCACAATTTTAGGAAGTGTTCATCTTTACCATTTGCAAATATAAACCACATGTATGCTTCCTGGATAAGTACTTGGCAATAGGAATACTATATGGGAATGGAGGCTTTCCATGCTTTTCTGCTGAGCAGTGCGGTTTTAGGTGTGTCTTGCTGGATGTAAACTCATACTGCATCCTCTTTCATTTCTCCTGCATACTCAGCAAGTAAAGTAAATGAAAATGATGCAGACTGAGACCCCAATTACTAAAGTTGATTTTAACAGGGAAAATTTCTGACTTGTCAATTTTAAATAATCCTAAAGGTGTTTGCCATGGCTCCTCCTTTAGACGTGAACGAACAAGAAATGTCATACTTATCCTGTGACCGTCCCCAACTATTATTGTTTTAATAATACTAAGGACCAAAAAAATCTTCCAGTTCCAATAAAATAGTATAATGCTAGTATAAAGTAATAGAAATATATAAGAATACTAGAAATCATCTAATATTTAGCCCGTAAGTTTAGCTGTTTTCACGCATAGTGTTTTAAACATTAAAATTAGCCCTGGCCCGGTAGCTCAGTTGGTTAGAGCAGCTTCCCAATACACCAAGGCCGGGGATTGGATCCCAGGTCAGGTCACATACAAGAAACAACCAACGAGTGCATAAATAACTAGATCACCAGATTGCTGTTTCTCCCTTTCTCTCCCCTCTCTCCCCCTCTCTCTCGTTTTGGATGGGTTTGGCAAAATATAAAACTACCTATTTTAAAACTGTATTTACGTATATTGTCCTATACTCTTCTGTACAACTCACATTTTCACACCAAAAAAATTAAGAAATTTAGCCCAAAAATGGCTTATCACTTTGCTATTTTAGACATACATTCTTTATTCTTGCTTTGAAATAACAGGATTTTTACTGAGATGCTGGAACTTGGCCCTAGCTGGATAGACAAAGGACTGAAATCAAAGGAACCTCACCTTTTTTTCCCCCTGTCTCAGAATCCAAAGTGGAAAGAGAAGATCAGCTCAAACCTATACTTCTCTCCCTTTTTTAAAAGCCTGACCTTTTTCCTTACGGTAGGAAGTCAAGGCTTTTGGAAACTTTGATATACACCTCACCCCACACACACACACCTTCACATCCCCGCTCACTCCCTCCAAGACAATAAATACCAGTGTTGAAATGGTGGTGTGAAAACTGCCTGAATGTTCTTTCTTTAGCCAGAGGTATTTAAGCTCAAATGTTGGAACCTGAAAGAAAAGGAAATTCTAATTGCAAATGTACCTTTTCTTCACCTGTTAAGTCTTCTCCACTCTGCTTTTTTGAGTAAATTATCAAGACAGAAATGGGAGAGATTTTGTTATAAAGTGCAGGATCTGAGCGTTGAAGAGCTTCATTAAAATTAGGAGTATTCTTCCATTTAATCCTTGAGGGTTTACTTTTACTTAAACTACTGGCATAAGCTATTTGTTCTCAACAGTCAGTTAGTTACCTCAGTGGACCGGGGAACACTTTCCTTTATCTAAATCCCCAGTTGTTTGCTTCTGAGAGAGGTGTTTAATGACAAAAAGCCTTGCCTTAAATGAGTCCCTGTGAGAGACATAGCCCCAGGCTGCCCCTCTCTTACCCTGCTGATTACTAAGAAATCCATCTGGTTAAGTCATCCCCTGTGGAGACCAGAGAAGGGCACGGATTCATCCCACAGTTGCCCACGTATTCAGTACAGATTTGTCAAGCAGATACGTGTGGTAGCACAGCCTTAATGAGTTTGACTTTCCAAGAGATAAGAACATAGATTAAATTTGATTGGCATGATGTGGGGGTGAAAATAAGTACAGGAACATATTATTTAATAAGCAGTTTGGACAACGTGAGATAATAAAGCAGTGATTTCTTCAAGATTCTACAATTTTTTTTTAAAGATTTTATTTACTTATTTTTAGAAAGGGGGAGTGAGAGGAAACATCATTGTGTGGTTGCCTCTCGCATGCCCCATACAGGGGACCCGGCCTGCAACCCAGGCATGTGCCCTGACTGGGAATCACACCGGTGACCAGTTGGTTCACAGGCCGATGCTCAGTCCACTGAGCCACACCAGCCAGGTCAAGATTCTATAAGTTTCCGGCTGGGGCAAAGGGTTTGGCTACAGGGCTCTAGTCTTTCCCCTACCTAAGTCCTTTCAAGTAGAGGTTCCATTTATATGTATGATTAAAAAAAAAAAAAAGGAAAAACAAAGTTCCGGTTTCACAGATTAAAATTTTAGTTTTTATTTAATAGTTTATTTGAACAAAAAGTTCCTCACCTAAAGAAATGTTCTGAAGTACTATGAGGAAGAACTTGTTCTTGATTCGTGACTATACTTATATTAAAAACTCTGAGTATTGCTATATCTTTAAAAAAAATTTTTACTGAAAATAATAACATTGGAACCACCCTAGTTGCCGTACCTGTCGATCAGTTTTCCTTCACGTGGTGACAATTCATGGGCATCATCAGCTTTTCCCCAGCCTTGTTTTCAAGGGTCAGAATAGCAAGTTGCCACTATATTGTCTGATGTGTCTGCAGCCAGGTTCTCATAAAGACAGTTCTCTTGCTTTCTTCTCCTCTTCACAATTATTAAGGCTTCGAGCAGGCAATTGCACCCTGTAATTTGGTGGCTGCTACTCTTGTTGTGATTTTTAAGTGTTTTCCTCTATTATAGTCCTGCAGAAGTGCTATTGTGTAGTGGGGATAGAACTGTTGAGCTCTAGTGGATGGCACTTTTGCGAGATCATACCATCCAATAAGCCACAGACGGATGTATTGAAGGGAGATGTTTGAGAACTACTTCTGTTCTTCTCCAGCACAACTGCTCATCTTAAGGATTGAACTAGTTCTGTGAGAGACACACGGTATCTGGTGGGCGAGATTTGCTGCAATGGATTTATCGAATGGTCCATGTTAATTATAGCAACCAGCAATTGCTTTATCATTGCTCCCAGTTGCCATTTGCAGCAGCCTCTGATTATCTCATAATGAACTGCCCTTAGCCTGACTACAGGCTTCAGGTCTCTTTACCTGAGACATTGTCACAAATACACTATTCCTGGGAGCATAACCCAAAATTCTAAAAGACCGCGTTGCAAATAGGAGGGAGGTCATAATTCCTTTCTGAGTATTGGATGTTCCGATTACCACACCTTACACGTATACAGAAAATTTCTCAATGGTTCCTACCCAGTCCTGTTCAGTAATGCCATACAATTATATAGCAATTCGCATTCTGCAAAGTACTTTCACATACATTCTTGTTTAATCCTTACGCTATTCCCTGTGAGTTCAAAATTGTTCTCTATTTATAGATAAAGAATGTGAGGCTAAGAGAGGTAAGATTTCAGAGCTTAGGAAATAGTTTGGCCTCAATCATTTTTCTAAGTTCGCGGCCCACGACTTTTGCTTTTTACACCCAGCTGTCTTTGTCACAGAGGCCATGTGTCACAGTGGACCCAGACTGCCTGGATCTTTCAGTTTCTAGTACTGTCACCTTAGCCTAGTTATTAAAAGGCTCCGTGGTAGCCCTGGCTGGTGTGGCCTGCCTGCTAACCAAAGAGTCCCCGGCTAGATTCCCAGTCAGGGCACATGCCTGGGTTGCAGGCCAGGGTCCCCCATAGGGGGCATGCCAGAGGCAACCACACATGGATGCTTCTCTCCCTCTCTTTCTCCCTTCTGTCTAAAAATTAATAAATAAATAATTTTTTTAATTAAAAAAATGCTCCATGCTAAACTTTTCTCATTTGAAAAATGAGAATACGTACAGTACCTACCTCATAAAGGGTTCTTGTGAGGATTAAATGAGTTGATATATGGAAGGTAGTTGAAACAGTGCATTAAGGAGTCAACATATTCGTGTTTGTTGTCATTATTACTTGTATTATTATTGCCGTTCTCATAATCAGCAGTGGCGTTATCGCATGGCATGCTGGTTAAGATCTCAGAGCCGGTTAAGGCTGATTGCCTGGTTCCAAATCCAGCCTCTAGTAGTGACTAACTGTGTGGCTTTGGACATGTTACTTCAGTAATCTGCCTCAGTTTTCTCATATGTAAAATGCTAGTCACACATGGAAGGCTACTATGACTATTAATTGAGTTAATCCACATAACATGCTTAGCCCAATGCTCGATGCACAAAACCCCCACTTGTCTCATTCCCAACATCTTGGCTGGAAACTCAGACCCACAAAGTGTCTGGATGACAGTTGTGCAATGTATATGGCATATGTAATTCATCAGTCCTCTATAGTCTAATCACACAAGCCAGTGGTTTGGTTGTCATGGTAGCTCCTCGGTAGGAATGTATTTGTCATATAAAAAGTTATTTTCACTCAATCAGTGTGGTGTGGTAAAAAGAGCATTCACTGGAGATCTAGTTCCATTGCTGAGAGAGGCCTTTCAAGTGAATTAATGGAGCCTAGAGAAGTTTTAGCAAGAGTAAGAAATAACACTGTCTCAGTCATACTCTTTTCTCTTTCCTGTTTGTACTGTGAAGCTCTGGTTTGTGGCTTGTGGTGGAGTAGACCCACTCTGATAAGTCAGTGTGATATTATAGCGAGGCATAAAAAGCACTTCTAGTTTGAAGTTTTTTCCAGTACTATATTAGAAGTTAACTGGAAAATGAGATTTACTCAGCAGTTTCTTTAGAAGTATCTTTGTTAGAGCCCATTCATTAAGCACGCAAAGGGGAGCCCACGCACAGCTTAACAGGCAAACACTCAGTTTATGGGATGATTTTATTCCAAAAGATTTTTTCCTTGGGTTGGTTTGTTCAGCAGTTGCATGTTTTCTTGTAGGAACAACGTTACTGTGATCAGGAAGGTTCCAGATTAGTCTACAGAGTTGGATTTAACCTGTGATAGGACTAAAATACTGCACATGCTGTCCCAGTCCCAGTGACTAAAGCGAAAATATGTAATTGTGTAAGAAGTAGCCCATTGAACACTAAAGCATGAGAATACCAGAGTTAATTACTTGTCAGGGAGATAGATGGAGGCTCTGGGAGATTTTTTTCTCAACAGCACTTGGTACTTTCAGTGGACATTAGAATTTGGCACAGGTTTTATGTCTTAATTTCGCTTGAGAAAGGACGGCTTTCCTTTTCCTTGATGCGGGTACCTCGCAGTGCTCTTAGAACCGTCAGTCCTGGTGATGATCATTTGGGTTCGCAAACAGAACAAAGAGACTGAAGGGAAGGTTATCTCTGAAGTAACTTGGCAAGATAAAGAAGGACAAAGAAGGATTGAAAGGGCCAATGTGGGTCTGTGTGAGTATTCGGGATGCCTTCATGTGGAGTTAACAAGCCGCAGTGCCTGATGAAAGACAGTGGAGTTTAGCTTCTGCACAGGCTCCCAGAGGATAGAAAGTGCGAAGCTGTCCGCGGTGCCCCAGCACCTTTAACTTCTGTCCACACATTCATCCTGTACTGGAGTTCTTGGCATGTGTCCTCTCTCCCCTGTTAGACTACCCCTTGGAGTGCAGAAATGATTTCTCATTCATCCGTCTGCTTCCAACAATACCTAGTACATAATTGGTGTAGAACACGCTGCATGTTGAAATGAAATCAGATGTGATCCCATAACTGAATCCATTTGCTTTTTATTGGCCAGGGCATTAAATAATACTAGTGTCTGCCAGAGTTGAATTCAGAATTGATTGTAGTTGCCCAAATAGAGATTTAAGAATCCATTCATAAATCGCCTGTCTGGTTATAGACATATTCTCTTCTTCCTATTTCATGGGTGACACGTTTTACTCAGCCCTTGTCTCTCTGTCTTCCTGCCTCGGAGCAGGGTCTGGTCAAAGAGAGTTTGCACACACTCTCTACTTGGTTGGAGCTTTTGACGAGGCTCTCTGGAGATAGGGACTTTATAGCTTCCCTCAGGGACACATAGCAGCATGCTGGTTCCTGAGAGGTGGTGTGGAGTTTGACTATTGATTCTTTGTCTTCCCCTTTGCTTTCATTCTGTTTGACCCCTTCCCTGATTCATTCCTGCTGGAGACAAAGCCACATGCCGAACCGTGGGGAACAGTGTGTAATGAAACAACAAGCTGCTCCCAATTTTAAATATTGCATGTTGGGGCAAAGGCAGAGTTCCTTTTCCTCTAAAGCTATAACGTTAAAAAAAAAATTCTGTTTGATATTCAGAGTTATTTGATCTGGCAGTTTAACAACTGTTGATGTTTTAATTGCTTCTTTAAAGGATTTCATCTACATTTCTAGGTTTATTTTTATTTTACTCTGAAGGAATGTCAATATTAGCCATCACTTTGCCCAGTAAGTTACCATTGCAGGATCTTGGAGTAAAATCCAGTAATTACTGGAGCTGGTAACTTAAGAGCATATTGAGAAACTTGGCAGTTTCCTTTTTCCTCAGGAGGTATCTCTTCCCTTGCAGCTAGTAATCATTTATTGTTCTGAATCAGTTTTTTTGTGGGTGTCGTACCTTAGAGCTCAGCTTTCTCTGTTCCTTTGGAAGAGATTGAGGTCATTCTATTCTGGGTCACAAAGGAACTTGAAGTCGCTGTTAACTCAGACAAATGTGCGAGTGTAAGATGTGCTAGCGAGAAAGACTTAGTGATCTTATCTCTTCGGGTTTGTCCTCATTAGTATTTGTCCATGCATATTCTCCCCGGACCAAATAGAATACTTTGTTGGCGTGCTACTTACATGTCTGCAACTAGCCACTTGAATTCTCTGAACAAAACTACTTACATTCAAAGCTCTTTAGAGATGAAAGGGTCTTTTGAGATCATCTCATGCAGCCCCCTCTAAACGCTTTGACTTGTATTCATTAGTAAAACGAAGGCTGGTTGAATTCACATCTTTGCTCTTGTGTTCTATATTCTTTGAATTATTTCCATCAAAAATTGTTAAGTGCTTACATGCCGAACCCAGTCTGAAGCAATTTGCTTCAGAAGATATGGTTCTTGGAGTTTAGTAGCTTACGTGCTAAAACCAGGGGCACTGACTCACTACATACTGACTTGCACATTTTCTCTTCTGAAGTCGCTGTGCGCTCCCTCTTCACCCCTGCCATCCCCACATGCGTAGAGTTTGAGGAAATGAAAACACATCTCCCAAACATTTATTTTAATGCTCTGAAGCGGCACTGCCAGAAGAGGCTTCCTTTTGCAGGGCATGCTGTATCCTTGCCTGGGATAAGCTGAAGGGCCAGCCAACTGAGCGATGAGTGGGGCACGGGCCGGGACAGTTGGGGAGAAGGGGACTGAAAGCACTGATTACATTATTCCCAATGCCCTTTATTTTTTCCTGCCTTCACCCCGTTTCTCCCACGCTAGGGGTGTGTAAGACTTGAAACTGAAGACTTGCACGTACTTTTATACTTAAACAAATCTCTTAACAATATTTTTCTGGAAGCGGAATCAATTACTAGTTCCGCTTCCTGGCTCCTCCGCTGAAATAAAAAGGGACAGTGCTTCAAACCTAGAAATTTCAAAATGAAACACTCAACTTTTTCTGCCAGTCATTTTTGGTGCCACTTCACTAGGCTTAAGGTCAGTTCCTTCCCTGGGCTGTGACTTCATTATTGTAACTCTGAACTATTTTCTTTTTTCCAAAAGACAGCACTGAACCGGTGAAAATTGAAGAGGCTGCTACTGTGCGAGGCATTTCTGAATATAAACTACAGTCGTTAGAAAACTAGGTGTACACAGTATAATGTTAGAACCTGCTCTTCCCTGGACCATTTCACTGAGTCCGCCACTTTCTGTCAATGTTGACTGAGCCCAAGCGTTACTTTTTCCCCCCTTGACTTCACTAGACTATAAACTCCATGAGGAAGGAGACTATCCTGTCTGTTTCATTCACCACGAAAAACCTGTATACCTCATATGCCCAACGCAATAGTTGGCACACGGAAGGTACTCAGTAAATATTTATTGACTGAATTAAGCAGTCAATAGTCTTATCCTAGTTTCCATATTTGCTTCTACCACCGGCCTAGATAGAGTCCTCTGGCTGAACTCTGCCTGGTTATCGATTAAACAGGGCCCTCTAATGGCCCTCTGTTTATATTTGAGTATATACTGCGCCCCGGCAACCCTCAACTACCTTCCTATTTCTAATGGCAATATTTCTGTGATCACCCACCCTGGAAACTCTTCAAGTGCCCTCTTCTCACACTAAATTTCTCTCCTCACTGACCACGCTCCTTCATTCCTGACTCGTTCTTTCCTTTATACACTGCGCACTGTTTTTTCCAAATCGCCTGGGTTCCAAACATTTCATGGAGTGGACCGTTCTTCCAACCGGGTCTCCTGCGTTATACTTTTATTTGCACAAGGAACAACTACTCTCTACCCTCCGGAATGGCTACCCAAAGTCACAAACAGTTGGGAGGATATTTTGAGCACAAGGACACAAAGAAGTAGGATAATTCCATGTTTTTAAAGCAATTTTTATTTTTTAATAGATTTACTTATTTTTAGAGAGAAAGGAAAGGTGGGATAAGAGGAGAGAAACAGCTATGCGTGGTTACCTCTCACACCACCCCCTACTGGAGGCCTGGCCTACAACCCAGGCATGTGCCCTGACTGGGAATCGAACCAGCAACCCTTTAGTTCACAGGCCCGCACTCAATCCACTGACCCACACCAGCCAGGGCATTTTAAAGCAATTTTTAAAAGGTCACATCTAGGTAGTGGTGTGAAAGTACTTGCCCAAAGCTAAAGTTGCAGCTGACTGTCTTCCTCTTCTCTCTGGACGTCACACTGACACATCTGCCATTCGAATTGGATTCTGTGGAGCTTTTGAATTGGGAGTCGGGACATGGAATGCTGTGGCTTTTGGAATGTCTTTGTATTGTTCTGCCCCGAGAGCCAGGGTGATGGGATACATTAACAGTGGCGCTATCCGTATTTCCAATCATCTGTGTAAATTGATAGCAGCGCCATAAAGTCAGGTTTATTGGCCAAAAAAAACAAAAATCCCACACATTGTTACTGTATGAGTTTTACAGTGTTTATGAAGAAGAAAAAAATACTTTTATCTAAAGTTAATGTCTTTTTTTTTTTTTAATTACCACACTTAGCTGGGAAATAGAAGATAGTCAATAAGTATATGGTAAAGTTAAAATCGTTGCCTTGGCGACAATTTCACTTCTCAGGATTGCTAGTCTAGTCATTCTCCTGAACAGGAAGGAAGAGCTGGTTGGTGAGCTGGTGGTGATAGGAGCCTTGGGAGCAAGTGCGCGGGTCACCTTAATGGTCTGTGGTAATGAAGGAAGGAAGTGCTGTTGTTTATAGCCCTGTCTGTACCACAGGCTTCAGAAAAACAAACTCCAAAAATTAGTGGAATGAAAGATATGTCCGCCTTGTCCTGACTTACTACATTTTTTGCTTAAATGATGAGAGATTCTCAAAATCAAATACTTCTAATTTCTACGCGAAAGAGAAGGAAACAAAGTATCTAAAAGTCATGCTCAACCTTTCTTATGTCCCCACGCACAGAAGGGACACACGCCAGAATGGACGTGACACACACCTGGTAATAGTGCTCACTCAAGAAGCTACAAGAACACATATCACAATTTGTAGGGAATGCGTAGTTTGGAAATCCCACCCAAAGGGTCATTTTTTCCTTCCCTGTACCCCACAGCATCATTGGTCACTGTGACTTCCCAGGAATTTCTTTGGTAAGTTCAGGTGTGACATGGTAATTAGAAGAGCAGAGAACCAAGTACACATTGCAGAGAAGGACATCATAACATTAAGCATAGACCTAGCTGGCATGGCTCAGTGGATCGGGCACTGAACTGTGACCTGAAGGGCTGCTGGTTTGATTCCCGGTCAGAGCACATGCCTGGGTTTTGCGGGCCAGGTCTCCAGCTGGGGGTGCACAAGAGGAATCCAATCGATGTGCCTCTCACACATTGATGTTTATCGCCTTGTGTTTCTCCTTCTCTTCCCCTCTCTCTAAAAATAAATAAATAAAGCCTTAAATTAAAAAAAAAAAGAAAGAACAGTGTCAGGGAGGCCAGAGCCTTGGTAAAAACTGCTAAGAACCACTGAATATGTGTATATATTTAGTTCCACTGAAAGCAAGAGGAAGCAAGAGCTAGCCCTGCTTGGTATGTTATTAAAAATAAACGCTGACAGAACTATTATTCACCCAGACTTCTCTATGAATGGAAATGATGTTCAAACAGAAAAGTGTGAATGGAACATGGATAAGAAGGAATTGGGAGCTCAAAGTAAATGAAAAACTTGAAACTATATATCTATTCCCTTTGAGTCTCTTAAGTCTCCAGGCATAGGAGGACTGGAGCTAGGGCCACTGACAAAAGCTGCAGAGGTAACCACAAAACCACTGTCACCCGTTTTGGAGATGTCATAAAGGGCAGGCTCTACAAGTAGGTACAGGACAAATGCCCTGATTTCCTCCAAGAGGAAGGGGCGGGGGATGGGACAGATTTGTGTAAACTCTATGGATCTGTAAATGTAACAGCCCCCAGCATAATTCTAAACTAGATTTTCAATCAAATAGTTTGTAGACCTTCATTAAAGAAAATAATGCTTATCAAGTTCTGGAAGTTGTGTCATTTCTTGGTAAGATTACTAAATTAGACTTTAAGGGAAAGACATCATGAAATGGGGATCCAGTAAGAGAATTTCCCCTGTGTCTTGTGTTATCCTTATGGAAAGGGGGACATAAGAGAAGTTTGATAGCAGTTAGAGGGATTTATAGTTCGTTAAACTCTGTGCATTTATTTCAGGCTCGAGAGAACTCTGCAGTGGCTGGCCATAGGCTTTATCCTCTTCAATTTTTAGCACTAACTGGGGAAATAATGACGGTATACACCATAAATTTTTAGGTCATACAAAGCTAGACACAATAGCCAATATGTGCATGACAAAATCAGGACTCAACCTCGGCTGGTGTAGCTAGGTGGATTGAGCATCGACCTGCGAACCAAAGGGTCGCCAGTTCGATTCCCCAGTCAGGGCACAGGCCTGGGTTGCGGGCCAGGTCCCCAGTAGGGGTGGGTGTGAGAGGCAACCACACATGGATGATTCTCTTCCCCCTCTTTCTCCTTCCCTTTCCCTCTGTCTAAAAGTAAAATAAAATGATTTTTTTTTAAATTAGGACTCAAAGAATTATAGGCAACAAGATTAAGTCACAGTCGCCATGTTGTCTTCATTGGCCAGCCTGGTACTAACCACAGATGGATAGACACCACACTTCCGGAGTCATTGGAAATTACTGTGTTTGGAGCGGAGGGAAAACATATGTATAAAGCTTTTTTCCCCCTTTTGTGATACCCTTTCTCCTTTCTTTCCCATATACCCATTTAAAGATATACTAGATAAGTGGTAATCAGAGTCCTGCTCGTTTATACTTTCTACACAAGATCGTTTGTGCCATAAGAATGAATTGTAAGTACGTTTGCTCTTTTCTTTTGTATCTGTGTGTTTGAGAGGGGGGAACCCCACAACCACATTTTTAAAGAAATATGTCACTAATTATTTTGTAGATGGAGTTAGCCTGTTCTGTCTGCCATTCACACGGTGAGGTATTCTGTCTTACAGATGTATCAAGGACTGTTAGGTATGTAGTTTAGGATGTCAAGTGAAAAGATTAAGTTTATAGTCCAAGCATTGAGGTATCTTCTGTGAAACCACGGTGGATTTATCTCTTGTCTACAAAAGTATATAACTGTTCTTGAATTTTTATGCATTTCTATATCCAATCTAAATCATTTTTTAGTATAATAATGAATTCACACACCTTGGGAAAAATAGTTTGTATTTTCTTTGGCACAAATGTTTAGTATTGTTACAAATCCCTTGAGTGGATAATTCACCAGTTACTGAGCTTTGTGCTAATTTCAATACCTATGATCTTTGTTCCTTTTCGAAAGTACTTGTGAAGTAAACGGCATTACTCACAAGTTTGAAATTTAGTTTTCAGGAGGTTGTCTTTGATGTCAGCAGGTACAGTGATGTGTGTTTCCCTCCGCGTGTGCGTATCCTGATCCTGCTAGGGGTTTACTATACGTTTTAAGTCTTTGACTCAATGAATTTGTATCTTTGACCAAATTTGGGGAAATTTTGGCCATTTTTTCAAATGTTTTTCTGCGTTATTTTATCTTTTTCTTCTAGGATTCCAACTATATATGTTAGACAGCTTGCTGCTTCACAGTTGGAGGCTCTGCTTTTGTTTTCTGATCTTTTTCATTTTATTTTTTTTGTACCGTGTTGTTCAGATTGGACAGTTTCTATGAATCTCCCACCAAGTTCACTGAGTGTTTTGTCATCCCCACGGACTGCTGCCGTTTAGGCCATAGGGGTGGATTTGTATTTCAAATTGGATTTTTCTGGTTTGAAATTTTCATTTGGTTCTCTTTTTATAGTTGCTATTATTTTGTTGAGATTTTCTATCTTTTATTCATAACCATATTTTCTTTTTTTATCCCGCAGTATAGTTACAATAACTGCTTTAAAAATCTTGTTCCCCGAATTCAAATATATGAGGAGGTATCGTTTCAGAGTTGGTCTTTTTTGATTATTTTTTCTCTTGAGAATGGACCACATTTTCCAGCTTTTGATTGTTATACTGGATATAATCAAATATCACGTCGTAGATGCTCTGGATTCTATTATGTTCCTCTAAAGAGTGTTTTTTAAGTAAGTATTTAACTTGGCTAAAAATCAGTATCTGTATATGTTACTTTAAAAAAAAGATTTTATTTATATTTAGAGCAGGGAAGGAGAGAAAAAGAGGGAGAGAAACATCGTGTGGTTGCCTCTCACGCACGGGGACCTGGCCCGCAACCCAGGCATGAACCCTGACTGGGAATCGAAGAGGCGACCCTTTTGGTTCGCAGGCCGGCACTTGATCCACTGAGCCGCACTTGCCAGGGCTGTATTTGTTACTTTTAAATATCAGTGACCCTATTTCTCAGGGAGTATTCCCCTAGATGAGTGAGTCCTGACTCTTTTATCTTTCCTCATATAATCCTTATAATTCCCATATCCTTAATTAGTTTTTCCTGTAGACATCCATGAAACCTTTCCCAACTACCTGCTAATCTCCTTTAGGTTCCTACAGTAGTCCTCCAGTGGGTTTCATAGCCTAAGAGGAGGAAAGGTACTGTTGCATTATTTTTTCTAATGACTTTTCTGAATGATGCGCCAGCAGTGCCTTTCTTGAATAGCTTACGGGGCTCTTATAGATACCGTTTCTGTGTGAAACGTAGAAGGTCAGAGAGGGCAATTCCTCCTTCCTCCTGAATATGTTACCCTACTCACCTCATAGGGAAATTTAACCTTTTCTACCCTCTCATGAGTCTCATCGGGCCTTGTTTTTGGAATGTTTTCGCTGTTGTTACAGCACCTCGTGTGGAGAGAATTTTGTGTCATCTACTATCTTCAACCCACACGGTTCCGGATCACTGGCAGACATGTTGAAGTAGACCGTGCGGTATGCCGAATACAAAGAGCGCCAGCACAGGTGTGCATGCGCGCTCAAGCTATTGTTTCAGTGCTTACTCTACACCTGTCGCTTCGCTGAGTGCCAGCAATATAGTGAGGCAGAGACATAGTCTTTGCCCTCCTCAGGCTTCGGCAGTCTAGTGGTAACATCAAACAGTGAAATAAGCAATAATAGAAAGAAAATTGAGTGTGGACATGAGGGGACTTGCACACAGGGTGCTATAGGAGCTCATAATAATGACACCTTACCTGTCTGGGAGGGGTGAGGGTAGAGAAGGTCCCTATGAAGAAGACCGAGACTCAGACCCCAGTTCTGCCACCACCTTATGTGACTTTCTGGTCATATCTCTCCTTCTGGCTTCAGCTTTCCTATGAGGAAAATGAAGTTGTTGGGAAGATAGTCTTCAACATTTTTTCTAACGAGTTAATTCTACAACCTCAGTGGTAATGTACGCATGATACCACCAGCACAGACTTTGAATGCTGATATACCTGAGTTTGACATGCTTTCTGAGCCCCACGTTTCACATCTGCAAAAATGGGAATAATAACTACTTTAGGGTGCTGGGGGTAGAATTCAATGAGGTCAGATATACAAGGCTGGGATTGCTGAAATGTCATAGGATAGACTTGCACCATTGTCTTTCTATGACTGTTTTACTCGATGGCAAGCGATTTGTAATAAAATTTATTTATCATGAAATACAGTGCAAAGTCTATGTAAATTATAAAATAAAACGAAGGAATTTTCTCTTTTGGTACACGCTCCCAGATGTTAGTAACATTTAGTCTGCTTTGCTCTTAAGGCTGCCTTCATAGAAAAAAATGAGAAGCACTGTGTGGAAATACTTGGGACGGTACCTGGTACCTAATAGGAACTCCATGAACGAGAGTATCAGTATCTACGCAGGTCTGGGGAATGTCCATCATTTACAGTTTTGTCATCCGGAACACTGTTCTTTCTTTACTGTCCTTGAAATTATTCTCCTGTCCCACTACTTCTGTATGAAATCGTTGTTATTTTTAAGTAGCTTTTGGTTGCTGGCCAGGTCCCTAGTTGGGGACTTGTGAGAGACAACCGATTGATGTGTCTCTCACACCCTGACGTTCCTCTCCCTCTCTTTCTTTCTCCCTTCTCTCTAAAAATAAATAAACGAAGTCTTTTTTTAAGTGTTTAAAAAAGGATGATTTCTACTTACAGGAAAGATGTTGTCTTCCCCCTAGTGGGTTATATTTCTATTTGCATATTTGATCTCATAGATTAAGGTGTTTGAACTCAAAACTAAAAGAATATTCCAGAATCACAGTAAGTGTGTGAAGCCCAACTCATGGTGTTTGTGCTAGTTGGCAAAGGAATATCATTACATGGATAAATGTTATCTACAGATAAGCCTCAAACCTTCCTTTAGCTATTGTTTGAACACATTTTCTCATCAAAACCTACATGCCAGAGGAGGAAAATTGCCTAATTTCACTCTTCATTTTCTCTATCAAGTCATCCTAGCTTAACTCTTATTTTATGCTAATCACCCCTTTACTCCTAATTTCCCTGTCATTTAGATGTTCTATTTTTTTAATAATTGCGTTTTAAATGCAGTATGTTTGAAGTCCGTCTCAGGTTTTTATGTGCCTTGTGTTTCACTGCCCCGAAAAGATCATCAACCCCTACAGAAGTGTGAAGTATACTTTGAGGTTCTCTTTTCATATGCAGCCTATTCTGTAACATCTAATAATTCACAAATGTTGTGCAATGTAGATACCGTCTCTTGGTTATGACTACACAGGGTAAAGTAGTATCAGCAGGAAGGAAGTGCAAGGGAATTGATGATGATAAGTGCTGGTGGGGATGAATTACCCGCAAGCTGAATTATTTCCTCACATCAAGAGTAGACTAACCCATCATTTCTGCTAAAGGAAGCTGAATCCCTGTTGAAAGTGAACAGTGCCCTGGCTGGTGTATCTCAGTGGACTGAGCGTCAGCCTGCAAAACAAAGGGTCACGGGTTTGATTCCCTAGTCAGGGCACATGCCTGGGTTGCGGGCTGGGTCCCCAGTAGGGTGTGGGTGTGAGGCAGCCACACATTGATGTTTCTCTCCCCCTCTTTCTCCCTCCCTTCCCCTCTGTCTAAAAATAAAATCAATAAAATCTTTTTTAAAAAAAAGAAAAGAAAGTGAAAGGTAAGTTGCACTCTCTGGAAAGAAATCATTATTCTGAATAACCTGCCTTCCTGTAAAGTGACAGTTCTCTAAAAATGTATTACCTTTTCCAACAGAAAGAACCTTTACTCCTTTAACAGTCAAGTGAGTTCATTTCCTTTGTTTTTTCAAAACCATTTCTTCATCTAAGTTTCTCCCGTGAATGCACTCAACTCTATACACACAGACGGGCTTGGGGGAAAAAATCCTCTAGAAGTAAACATAGGGTTCTTTTGAAAGTAACTGGTTGGATCAACCTAAATAGATTTAATTTTCGACAGATACTTGAAGTATTTGTGACTGATTCGTTAACAGGAGGAACTGTAATAGATTTCATGGTCTAGCAGGACTTGAAACTTGAGAGATGGTCATTGATGATGAAACCCGTAGCTAAAAGTTAATTAACCACTTGGAGTACGTTAAAATGAGGCAGAAAAGCCACTGTTAATTTATGACTTTTTTTGTCCCCATTACAAAAGACCCTTGGGTGCATTTATAAACACAGAGACACCAAACACAACTAGGATCACACCTGGGCTATTCAGCCTCTCCAAACTCATTAACTGAAAAGATATAGATTAATTGGAGAGAGTTCAGAGAAGAGTAACAAAAATGATTAAGGGGCCAGAGGGATTGATTTATGAGCAAAGATTAAAAGAATTTTGTCTATACAATTTAGCTAAGTGATGACTAAGGGGGGAAGGGGTGGAGATACAACTGTCTGAAGGGTGTAAACACCGAGGGGAGAGGAGAATAATTTACTATGCAACATGAGAATATAAGTAGGGCTAATAAGCTATAATTACCCAAAGGAATAACAGAAGAAATATTTCAGGGAAATTCAGAACCATAAGACCGCCAACTTGTTTCTCAAGGAGACAATCACAGACACTTACAACCCTAGTCCCGTCCAGATTAACAGATTCACCGTGTGAAATAATCATCTGATGCCCTCGAGCTCCTCCCCACACCCACACCACCGCCCTCTCCAACAGTCTCGCAGTTTACGTTATTCTGGCCTAGTTCAAGTCCAAGTCCAGCCATAGTACACAAGTCTACATAATTTTGCCCTTATTGGTGATGATGAGTGTCTTGAAGTTTAATTCCAATAGTGGCCACAGAAGAGCCCTTCCTTTTGGATTCACTATCAGTTCCGTTGTAAAGCACCAAAACCAGGTGCTTTACACCTGGGACCACAACGGGAGAGAAGTAAATCTTGGGTTCTGCTTGGAATTGTAAACAAATCCGAAGTCATAGTGTTTATTTTATGTTTGGAATCACCAATACTGAACTTTCAAATTGTATTCCATATCTTCAAAAGTTCAGTTGGAGCATTATCTGAAGAATAAAAAGACACTAAAAATAAATCTTTGTAGGCTTCATGATTTGTGTAAACTTTGGAATGTGGTTCTTCAGAAAACAAATTAGTCTGTGGGTAACTGCAGGCTAAGTTATTTGGCTAATTCCTATTGTGCTATCATGACATTCCAAAGCATTGCTATTTAACCTTGCCAGATAAGATTTTGCATGTCACTGCAGTTAAAGCAGCCTCTTTTGTATGCATACTTTTCTTCTTCTTTTCCTTTGTGTTGGGATCTTTAGGATGATCCCACTCTGAAAATCTCCTCCTCTTCCTCATCTTCTTCACCATTGTTTTTATAAGCTCTTCTGTTTTTATCTTAAGGTTTCTCCAGTTGATTTCTAGCTAGGTAGTACCTTAATACAATACTTTAAATAAGGTTTTTATTTTAGTGTCATTTTAGAGTTTCAGAAAAGTTGCAAAGATCGTACCGTGTTTCCATATAATCAGTGCCCAGTATCCTAGTATCCCATTACATTAATATACTACATTTGCCACATCAAATGAACTAACACTGATATTATTATTAACTGAAATTCTTGCTTTACTCATATTTCCTTTGTTTTTGCCTAATGTCCTTTTTCTCTTAGAAGCTCCCATCCAGGACACCAGGCTGCATTTACTTGTCATGTCTCCTTAGTCTTCTCTTCACTTGGACCATTTGTTAGACTTCCTTTGTTTTCAATGACCTTCCCAATTTTGAGGTGTACTGGTCAGCTATTTTGTAGGATGTCCCCCCATTGGGATTTGTCTGATGTTTTTCTCATGATTGGACTCGGGTTATAGCATTTGAGAAGGAAGAGCCCAAAAGTAACATGCCATTCTCAGCTCATCATGTCAACAATAATTCCTCACTGTTGACGCTAACCTCGGTTGCCCGGCTGAGGTCGTGATCATCAGGTTTGTCCACTAGGGTATATTCTAGCCTTTATACTCGTGTATAAACACTTCTTTACATAACCATCAGTATCTATTAAGCTAATCATGAGTTTATACTGATGTCTCCAACTGGAATTTACCACCGTGTGGATCCTTCAAGCATTCTCCCCCATTTGTCTGTAATTTCCCACTGCCATCCATCATCCATTTCCTTAATCATCCTGTTCCAATATGCATGTATAATGATTTCAGAATTGTTAACCCCTACCTCCGTGGGACAATTATTATCAAATACGGTCTGATAAACTCTCCTCATTTCCAAAGTTTCTGAGGCCCTTTTTCTCCCGGCCCCCTTCAGCGAGGTGGTTTTATACATATACCATATAATTAGATTATTTTGTCACCTTTTGCATGCCATCCTGAGATCAATTTCCTGACGACTTCTTAAATGACTTCTTAAATTTTGCGTACATTGAGATTCACTCTTTGTGCGCTGTGAGGTTCCATTGGTTTTGAAAAATGCGTGATGTTATCACTGCCCTAAAGAATCCCCTGCACGTCACCTATTTGACATCCCCCCTTGCCACCCCCGCCCTCCCTACCCACGCCTCCTGGTCCTGGTGCCTCTGGGAAGCAGCAGTCATCTGTTTTCCATCTCTATAGTTTTGTCTTTTATAAATGGTATAAAAATTGAACGTTGTAGTATGTAGCCTTTCTAAGCGGCTGCTTTCACTTAGCAATATATATTTTACATGCATCCATGTCTTTTTGTGGCTTTTTAAAAAATCGCTGAATAGTATGCCATTATATGTATATACACAGTTAGTGTATGTATTTACTTATTCAGTGACATTTTGGTGGCATCTAGCCTTCAATGACTATGAACGAAGCTGCTTTAGACATTTGCATGCTACTCCTTTGCCTGGAAAGAAGTTTCAGATCAGTTGGGTAAAAATGCTAAGGAGTGCAAGTGCTGGGTCGTATAGTAAGACTATGGTTAGCTTTGTAACAAGTTGCTAAACTGTCCATTTTGTGTTTCCCCCCTTCATCACTGCCATTGATGGAAGCCTTCTTTCCACCCTCACGACCTGAACTAGGAAAGAAACTAAAACATACTTGGAATATATAGGCAGCGTGATTTCTTTTTCTTTCCTTAAGACCAGATAAGCAGTGTCTTTAATTCCTTTTCCCATCACAACTGTGACTAGCAGATACATAATGTCCTCTAAAACTATTACCTGCATCTGATTTTGATTGTCCTGTATCCCAAAGTTAGGTCCTCCCTCTCCGAGTATACTGCCGTGTTAACCCTTTCCTTTCCGAGCTGCAAACTAGCCTCTCTCCCTTCAATCCTGATTGTGTCTTAATCCATTCCATGTGCCATTCCTTCAGGGTCACACTAGGTGAAAAAGGCTACTTGGTTAAATCAATCTTGTTTTGAATACTAATGCAAAGAATGCCACTGACATGGACTGAGCACCTGCAGTGCACCGGGCACTCGCGTCCCTGTTCTCATTGCATTCTCACAATAACCCTGTGAAGGGAATGTTATTCCCGTTGTATATATAAGAAAATTTAGAGGGAAGTGGGCTGCTTAAATACTTTTGTACATGCTATGCCCTCTGTCTGGGATGCCTCTTTAGTTCTATCTCTATCAAACTACCACATTTTCACAAGTCACTTCAGATCTTGCTTCCCTAGGTGGTGGTCTCAGCATTCTGCATGTCAATTTTGAAAAGACTCTCCGTGTAACTCCGTTACTTGCCCCATGTAAAGGGTCATTATGCTAAACTGTGACTAGGTAGATGTCAAGGACCATGTCTTACTGATATTTGCATCCCTATTACATTGCATAGCATCTTTTGGGTTCCACAGTATTTTGTGAGTCAGTGTTCATTAAATGGATGATTCGCAGTTCTATGGAAATCCAGGTATTCTTTTGGGTGTTGCTGTGGGTGGGTAGATTGAGAACCGTTTGAGTAAATTTATTCAGATAACTGCTACACCTCCGAGGAGTGTGGATTTTTGAAATGAAGAGGATGTTTATCATATTTGTATTCTTAATGATCTGCTGTTCACGTAATGCAAACTACGGAAAGTAAAGTCTGATAAAGTGTATTGAGCTGGTGCAGATACACAGCAGATAATTGTAAAGCAGGGACACTTTCTTGGGAAATGCGTGGCCATCGGAAAGAGGGACTGCACCGTGTTTCAAGCATTCATTGAAGTGGGCATAGATTAAATTTTCAAATAGATGAAAAACACTATAGTAGGAACTCAGAAAAATTTGGTGACCTAATGCCCTTTACAAAAAAACCAAACAGACATCTTGTTGATTGAAATCCTTGGGTTGCTTGGACCTATATTTTTAATTGAATCTTGCTAAATAAGTGTGCCACCACTTGTATTGAGAAGTTTCTTCATTCCACAGAAGCTTTGATTATATGGTAAAGATATGTTTTTTTTAAACAGAATTTGACCTTTGGTGACAAGAAATCATAGAAAACATATTCTATTCTCAAGCAGGATATGGCAGCACTTACCAGACAACTGGATACCAGCTGATCAGAGACCAGGTCCCTGATTACTATTTCATGTTACCATTAGTACGCATCAAAATAAAAATTGCTCAAGGATGTTATTACTCACATCATTCTTCACATCACTTATTGCTAAGACCTGGGCTCTGCGCGGTCCCATTTCGTTGTCAGTTCCAGACCCCGGCAACATACTGTACAGCTGACTTGATTTGCCAATGACATTTGAAAACGTGTTTAAAGCTAGTAGGAGCATTCTTGCTGTGTTTTGGCTAGGGAGAACATGGCTCATCGTGGTGCTGGGGTAATCAGAGTGAACAAATGATAATTTAGGTCCTTAGGCAAACACAGAAGCTTTGAAGCTTGAGTATTTCTAATTGCGTGCCTAATGCCTGATTGACAAGATTCTGAGGTTAGACAACTACCCCAAGATGCTGCTCCTAGTTTTGAATTGTTTACCAGTGACCCTTGGCTCATTCACACGCAGCTGCGCTTCACTGCCGGGCAGTGGTCTTCCAGGGTCCACACCATGTGTCTTCCTGGAGAATGAATTCTGCTCTGGGTTTAAGAAAACCACTTCATTCTACTTACACAAATATCTGTTTATGCGGTACTCCTCTTAAATGGGTAGGGAGGACATCGGGGAGTGTGGAAAAACTTAAAAAGCACTGCCCTAAGTTTTGGGCACTTTTTTGGAATGCCCTTCTCTCTTAACTTGGCCTAAAAGTCTCCTGCTTACTTTTCAAAAGCCAGCTCAGAAGTCACCCTCCCCAACTTTCCTACCCCAAGCACGATAACTTCCTCCTGATTCCATTAACTTTTCCTCAGTGACCTTACTGTAGTATTCATTCCATTCATGTGATTAGCTGTTTTTATCTTCTCACTAGATAGATTGTAAGCAACACCCGGACAAGGTTCTGTATATCGTCAGTGCCTTTCACAGTATTTGACTAGAGCAGGTGCCTAGTAAACAGTGGATGGATGGATGACTGGATGATAGGACAGACAGATGGGAAAGTGTTCATTCAGCAGTGCATCCACCTGTACGGCCCTTCAGAGCACCTGTCCTCATGCGCTTGTTGAAGTCTCTGAGTATAGAAGTATAGGTGTCCACTGGGTTGCTTTCAACTTGCAGGTCAGTTATGCCTTAATTTTTTTAAGTGGGGGGAAAAATGGATGTGATTCATCCCCCTAAAAGGCTCAGGAAGAAAAATCATGATGCTATCAATCAATTTAGACAAAACTTTTAATAAAATCCAACACCAATTTATGATGACAAGAACTCTGAGAGAATTAATTTGGAATCAAGGGCAACTTCCTTAATCTGGTAAAGGGTATCTACAAAAACCCTGTAGCTAACATCATTCTTTCTGGTGAAAGATGAAATGCTTTCCTTTTAAGATCAGAAAAAAAGGAAAGGATATCTGCTCTCATCATTTCTAGTCAACATTTTGCAGGAGGTTCTAGCCAGTACAAGAAAGACAGGAAAAAATAAACAAGAAGCAACCAGTTTTGAAAGGAAACAAACTGTCATTATATGCAGACAGTGTGATAGTCTCTGCAGAAAATAATCACATGAAATCTACAAAACAGTTACAACTAGTAAGTGAATAAATACAAGTTCACAAGACATGAAATAACTTTGAAAATCAATAATATTCCTATAGATTAGCAATAAATAATCAGAAGTTGACATTTAATAAATACTTTTTATAATAAATAGCATCAAAAATATGAAATAATGTTAAGATGTCAGTTTCTCCCAACTTGATATGTCCTAATTTTCCTGTATAAGTTAATAACATGATATGAACATTTATCTAGAAAAGCAAAGGACCTTGAATATCCAAAAGAACTTTGAAAAAGAAAAAGTTTAGAACTTAATGCTATCTGATTGCAAGGTGTATTAGAACAGAAGAATAATCAAGACATAGTGTTCTTAACATAAAGATGGGTAGTAGATCAAGGAGTAGATGAATAAGCCCAGAAACACACACACACACACACACACACACACACACACACAGACGGTCAAGTGTAAAGCAATTCAGTGGGGAAAGCGTAGTCTTTCATAAAAACATAGCACTAAAACAACTGGAAGTCGTCATCAAAGAAATCAACTTTGCCCTGACCAGTGTACCTGGGTTGTGCATGGTCCTACAATGCAAAACAGTGGGTTCGATTCCCAGTCAGGGCACATGCCTGGGTTGCAGGCCAGGTCCCCAGTAGGGGGCGCACAAGAGGCAACCGCACACGGATCTTTCTGTCCCCGTTTCTCCATCCCTTCCCCTCTCTCTAAAAATAAATAAATAAAATCTTTAAGAGAAAATAAAAATTGAGAAAAAAACATGTACGCCAATATTTGTAGCTGTTTTGTTTGTAGTAACTGAAGACTGGAAACAGCTACCATTTCTAACAACAGGTGAGTGAATAAACAAACTGTTAAATGCATCAAATGAAATACTACTTACCAAAAAGAAAATTGCTGATACACAATAAAACATGGGTCAACCTCAATAATTATGCTGAATGAAAGAAGCAGGATAAAAAAATAAGTATGCATTGTATGATCTTATTTCTATAAAATTCTCAAACATGGAAACTAGTCTATATAGTGACAGAAAGTAGATCAGTGTTTGAGAATGCCAAGGGCATCAGAGACTGGGCAGAGTGGGCCAGTGTTACGAAGTGGTCTGTGTAAATTTTAGGGGGCGACAGATGTCTTCATTATCTTGATTAGATGCTGTTTTCGCAGGTGTATGTATATATACGTATATACATTTGTCAAAACTTAGCAAGTTGTACACTTAAAGATGCGCAGTTGATTGTATCCCTGTCAAGCCATGAAAATTTATCTCTTAGCTGAGAGTGAAGCTGGTCATAACTTAATGCACAACTTGTATTAAATTTCCGTGGTTATAAGAGAAGGAACATGGGCTTTGGGGGTAGGGGTTGGAGGAAAGAGGCAGGTTGAGTAATAGAAACAGGATCTATGCCTGCATGGCCTCTTGCCAGCACTCTTTTTGAGGTGAAGATTCCCACTGGCTGCTGTGAGTTTAGTAGTGACAAACGATTTCTCTTTCAGGTTTCCTGGTTGGTTTTGAGGTTGCCAAGTAATATATGCACGTGGTTTTAAAAAAATAGGACCTGTGTACATAAAGGCTTGTAATGGAAGCAACATTTTACTGCTCTAACCCTCCCTAACCCCAGTCCTAATCCTCTAACATCAGTATGTTTGACCATATGAACTGTTTCTGTTTAGTTCTTCTGGGCATTCTTTCTCTGTAAACTGCTATTGCTTGATGTGTCTGTTTGAGACGTTATTAATTTTCTGCTGTGATAAATGAGGCTTTACCTCAATTATTCTACCTCTCATCCCAATGTAGTTATCATGCCTTTTAGTTCGTCTGTGCATTTGTTTCAGGAATGTACTTAGACCTAATTATTTCTTGTTCCGTAGTGTATAGACAGTATCTCTTAACTCCATTTATAAGATGAGGCCATTAGTTCCCTGCTCTCCCCTTTATCACTCATCTCTTCTACCTGCTAATTCTTGTCATTTGTACTTTTACTTTTCACATTTCCAAGAGGGATTACATTTATGCTTTGCTATTTATCTATAATTATGTAGCTGTATAATTAAGTATCATGCTTTTATGTATTGGTTATTTCTGAAATTTGAAAATTGGTATGCAGTGTTTATATTATTGTGGTTATTTAGATTTTTTCTGTCTTGTCAAGTGTTATGAGAACATTTAATTTGGGTTTTGTTGGGGGGGTTTTTTCTGAATTTTCTAATTGCCTTTATTTTTTTTCCTTGCATTGTCTGCAGCATGCTTGGCATCTCTAATCTCTTAAAGTTGTGTAAAATTGTGAGCCCTCCCATCCTCATTTTCCTTCGATGCCTCCCCCTTGAAGCCCCTCCTTGCTTCCATTCGGACTCTGTGCTCCTTAAACCTATGGCGAAACTGTCATCATTGGACTTCAAGTCTATGGTTTCGGGTCCACCCTTTCCAGCATCCAGTGTGTATCTGTATTTTTCTTTACTCCCTTTACTTAAGTCACTTCCTAGCAAAGGAGTGAGAGGTGACCTTTGAGTCTTTGCAACCCGGAAATGTCTTTCTTTCTTTTTTACTATCAATCTTATAAAGAAGGGCAGAACAAGGACCTGAGAGGCTGGTATAGCCTGGGAGAATGCTGGGCTGCCCGCTGGACCCCAGAGAAGTTTGAAACTTGGAAATGCCAAGTGAGGGAGAGGGTGCAAATGAAGCGTGAGGAATTCACTGAAAGCCTCTGTACTAAAATCACCATCTCCCACCCCTAGAGAGAGAACCAAAACCCCTCCTTTGAGGCATTTCTCCCCAAGGTATAAGTAAGGAAATACATACATACATACATACATACATACATACATACATACATACATACAAACGATCTTCTCTAAAGAGATTAAGTCATCTAAGAATCGAAGCAGCAAAGAAAACCGGAAAAAGAAAAGAAAACAACAAAAAAAGTTCAAGTAGCTAGTGTCGGGCATTAGTTGATAAAATTACTGTATTAATTTATAGTTGGCTAGGAATAGAACTATAGGTTTAAAATAATTTTCCCTCAGAACCTTGAAGGCAGTTGTCCATTGTTCTAACTCCCAATGTGGCTGATGAGGTGACCAATCTCTTCCGATTCTTGTTCCTCTAGCTGTCCATGATTTTCCTCTACGGATGCTTCTAGGATGTTTTTATCTTTGATGTCCTGAAATGTTTCATGTCTAGGGATTGAGCAAAATGGCTGGCCACCCCAAACCTGAGGCCTGTAAGCCCCACTCATGCGTGTTAAGCAGTTATGTGGGGGAATCTCTGAATTCCAGGACGTAGATGCCTGTTCAGGGCACTAATGCCCACACTGGCTACTTCAACTCTTTTCATTGTTGTTTTGTTTTTTCTTTTTTTCCCCTGTTTTATGTGCTACTTCAATTCTTAAATGAGGTCATCTCTTTAGAGAAGAACGTGTTTGTTTGTTTGTTTGTTTGTTTGCCTTGGGAAGAAATGTCTCAAAGGAGGGGCTCTCTCTCTAGGGGTGGGAGATGGTGATTTTAGTACAGAGGCTTTCAGTGAATTCCGCACGCTTCATTTGCACCCTCTCCCTCACTTGGCATTTCCAAGTTTTAAACTTCTCTGGGGTCCAGCGGGCAGCCCACCATTCTCCCAGGCTCCCAGTCCCCTCTGACACTTGTTCTGCCCTTCCATATCAGTCAGCAGCATTCTATCCACTTTCTGTCTCTCAGAAACAAATAGAAAAATCTCTTTTCTCTTGAATCCCTCTATTCTCGTTTGTGGGTATGTTTGTGTAATTTGTTTACTGGGATCTTGAGAGGGGAGCTGGAATTGTTCGGTCAGCCACCTTGATCCAGATGTCTTTATACTTATCAAATTTAAAATGTATAAGCTTTTTGTGAATTTTTTTAAATGTTATTTGTTTACTTTTAGAGAGAAGGGAAGGCAACGAGAGAGGGAGAGAAACAGCAATGTGCCAGAGACTGGGGACCTGGCCCGCAACCCAGGCGTGTGCCCTGACTAGAAATTGAACTGGTGACCCTTGAGCTCACAGGCCAGCACTCCATCCACAGAGCCCCACCAGCCAGGGCTGCTTTTTGTGAATTTTTGGAAAATATTTGTAAATAGGAGCAATCTGCTATAAACTGGACAAATCTAAATTATTTACCCATTACTAGAAATTAGAGGATTCATTGGGGGTGAAGCTCTGTGAAAGAGATTAGCACACAGCGATGGAATCCAATTCTCCATTGCTCCGTGGGCAGCTGGCTTTACTCCCTAAACTAACAATCAAGACAGTGCATATGCATAAAATTGACCCTGATGAATAGAGTATTTGGCCATACTTCATTTCACTTGTTTATATTTTATCCTAATTTCTGTCTGAGTGGGTAGCTCTGTTGAGATGCTGTGGAAAGATTGATGAGCCAGTGCTTAGCGAGAGGTTTCTTCATTCATTGTCATGGTCATAAGACTTGGGAATATTCTCCTGAGGAAAACACAAAAGATTTCCATAGAAACACCCTAATGCTGGGTTTTAATCAACAGTCATACTGAAAAGAAACTCCCTCAGTTTTACAGCTACTGAAATGGTATTGATCTGCCATTATGTCGCATAACCAGTTGTTTTATAGATACCTCAAGGGAGGCCCTAGCCACACTTGTATACAAGAAGCACTAAAATGCCAAGTTCTCTAGGGACGGCAAGTTTAGATTTATCTAATCTCACAGTGAAATGGCCTTGCTGTCCTCATAGTTTTCTTACCAGACCTTTTCTGCCCTTGGTGATTCTTGTGTTATAGTGTTTAAAGTTCTGAAGCTGAGCTCTCCACCCTTTAATGCTTTTCCCAATCCATCAGGCACTTATTGTAGGTGAATCTCTGCTGATTATATCACCATCGATTAACTTCCCTGCCCCTAAGATATTTGTATCTTAGACTGCTCTTTGAATTCAATTTTCTTTCTTATTCAATTTATTGGGGTGACATTGGGTAATAAAATTGTATAGGTTTTAAGTGTACAATTCTATAATGCATCATCTCTATGTCGTATTGTGTGTTTGCCACCTCAAGTCAAGTCTCCGTTCCTTCCATCACCATTCATTCCCCATATACCCTTTCCTTCCTCCCCTCACCCCCCTTCCCCTCTGGTAATCACCATACTGTTGTCAGTGTCTATGAGTGATTCTTTCCTTGCTTAACTCCTTCATCCTATTCACAGACTCCCCCCGACCCCCACCCCACCCCTGGAAGTTCTCAGTGTGTTCTCTGTCTTGGAGCCTATTTCTATTTTATTTGTTACTTCTGTTGGTTCATTAGATTCCACATACGAGTGAAATAATAAGGTATTTGTCTTTCTCTGGCTGGCTTATTCCACTGAGCATAATGCTCTCCAGGTCCATCCATGCTGTCGCAAAGGGTAAGATTTTCTTTTTTAATACCAAGTAGTAGTCCATTGTGTAAATGTACCACAACTTCTTTATCCACTCATCTACTGATTGTCACTTGGGCTGTTTCCAGATCTTGGCTATGGTGAATAGCACTGCAATGAAGATAGGGGTGCATATATTCTTTTGAATCAGTGTTTTGAATTTCTTCGGATATATTCGCAGCAGTGAGATTGCTTGGTCATAAGGCAGTTACGTGCTTAATTTTTTAAGGAAATTCTGTACTTTTCCGCAGTGGCTACCCCAGTCTGCATTCCCACCAACAGTGCATAAGGGTTCCCTTTTCTCCACATCCTCACCAGTACTTGTTTGTTGATTCATTCATGACAGGTGTGGGATGGTATCTCGCTGTGGGTTTAATTTGCGTTTCTCAGATGATTAGTGACATTGAGCATCTTTTCATATGTCTATTGGCCATCTGTGTGTCGCCCTAGGTTATTTTTCTTGATTCTATAGAGAATAGGAGGTGGAGGATGGTGGGGGGAGACATGTGTTGTCCCCTATACACGCCCTGAACTGGAATCGAACCCACAACCTAGGTCCATGCCCTGATGGGGATCAAACCCGTAGCCTTTTGGTGTAGGGGATGATGTTCCAACACGCTGAGCCATGCCTCCAGGGCAACCCTTGCTCATTTTTAAACTGGATTGTTTGGGTTTTTTTGGTGTTGAGTTGTGTTGTAAGTTCTTCATAAATTTTGGATATTAATCCCGTATCAGATATGTCATTGTCAAACACATTCTCCCATTCAGTGGGTTACCTTTTCGTTTTGGTGGTGGTTTCCTTTGCTGTGCAAAAACTTAATAGTTCAATGGAGTCCCATTTGTTTTTTTTCTTTTGTTTCCCTTGCCCGAGGCAATATCAGAAATAATTTTGCTATGAGAAATGTCTGATGTTTTACTTGCCATGTTTTCCACTAGGATTTTTATGGTTTTGAATCTAGCATTAAAGTCTTTAATCCATTTGGAGTTTATTCCTGTAGATGGCATAAGAAGGTGGTCTAGTTTCGTTTTTGTACAAGTATCTGTCCAATATTCCCAACACCATTTATTGAATAGACTACCTTTACCTCATTGTATGTTGCCTTTATATATTTTTCACCTGTTTTAGTTGTTACCCGTGGACCAAACCCACGTAGCTAGCTCCTCATGTCGCCATTAGTTCTGGAGACATGAGGTCCAAATTCAGTTTTCTGTGCTTACCCTATCCTGCCTGTCATTACCCTTTGTACTGATCTCTGAGATTCACTTTCTACACTCACTTTCCTGTGAGCCAGTTCTGGATTATTGGTCCACTGGCCGCGTACTTATGTTAATATCCTTGTTATCCACTCAACCCCATGGGTATGTCTGGACCATTGTTTCTAGACTTTCATTATCGGATCTCTAGTTATAATCGTTGAACCTTTGTCTACTCTATATTTTAACATCAACTTAAACTGAATTTGGCTCATCTTTTCCACTGCTTAATTTTTTTCCTCCAATGTTTCAGACATCTTTATCTTCTTAAATTCAATAGCCATTTGCTTCTTAATTTGGTTCTTACCTGCCTACCCCTCAATTTCTCACTATTAAAATTCTCTTTTCACTAGCTACTTCACGTTTACTCTTCCTCCATACTTAATTTCGAATATTACGGTCAAATATAGCTTAGAGGTAGCTTATGTGGTTTAGGTCTCCGTTATGAACAAGAATGGATTTTGTAGAATGCTAATGATAGGAAAATTTTGGACAAGGGGAAAATCCTACTTGAAACCAAATGCATTCCTCGGACAATGTCATTTTGGTTTTAATGCTACTACTCTATCCCTCATTTGTCCAACTTTTTTAACGTAAACTATAAAAATTGTTAGGAAATGTTCAAGACCTACATAAGAAATCATAATTAAGAGGATGTATTGGAGTTAATGCTTTGTAAACCCGGATCTCAGAATCTGTTGAGATGGTTTTATCCTAGCACTTCTATAATTTCTATAGATAACATTTTATTTTAAGAACTTATTGTGTGCACAAATTAAAACTCCTATGATTTCCAGATATTACAAGTGGAATTATATGCTTTTCTGCTTATGTATTAAAGTGCCCTTCACTTTCAAACTATAAAGAATTATAAATTAATACCCTAGCTGGTGTGGCTCAGTGGACGGAGTGTCACCTGTGAACCGAAAGGTCACCAGTTCGGTTCCAGGTAAGGGCACATGCCTGGGTTTTGGACCAGGTCCCCAGTTTGGGGCCTTTTTAGAGGCAGCCGATATTCTCTCACACGCTGATGTTTCTTTTCCTCTCTTCCTCCCTTCCCCTCTCTCTAAAAGTAAATAAAGAAAATCTGTTAAAAAAAGAAAGAAGGAAAGATTTACAAATTAAATAAGCAGACACTCCCAAGGGAGGAGGTGACATCCCGTATACATTGCTGCCCTTCTTCTTATTCACAGATGTTACTACTGATTTCACCCTCTCGTATTGGGAAGAAAATGTGAATCTTCGACCAAACGTTCTTTCTATGTGACATCCATGCAGACGGCTCTTTGAACTGTGGCTGTAGCTGCTATTTGTGGAGCCCGTGACTGTCTGTATTTCTGTGTTCAGCTTGTGGTCAGCTAAAAGCCTTTCCTCAAAAAGAGTTTCCAAATTCCATGTTGTTGCATTCCAAGCTGGCCTCTGCCGCTGTTTTCCCAAGCAGCCCACAATTATGTCATGTTTTTTGAAGCTATGCTTCAGTGCATACTTTTGAGTATTTCTTATGCCGCCCCTGCTTATGGTTAAGCCATAAAACTCACCATACCGAACATACTAGGGTAGCCTTCTGCCATTACCCTCTCTGCACATGTCATCAATGACATAGACCAGCTGACTTCCATAATCTCAGAAGTGGCGGTCCTGTTTTGCTATTTCACATTAAGCGTGACTCCAACTGTAACGATAAAATAGCGCAATGAGGTAGATGCGGCATCTGTGGCAGGTGTGAATTTCTAAGCCATACAAAAGTTGGGCACAGCTTGCTTTGTCCATCAATGAGAATCAGTTCGGTAAGCTTCTATTTTTCCAGGTCTGTTCTGGATGTTAGGAATAGAGCCCAACGTAGAAAACATGACTAGATCAGAAGTTCATTTTCCCTGTTTGTGTCAGTAGTTATGTTTTCGAAATAACTCATCTTGCCCTGGCTGGTGTGGCTCAGTGGATTGAGTGCAGGCCTGCAGTTCAAAGGTTGCCGGTTTGATTCCCAGTCACGGCACATGCCTGGGTTGCGGGCCAGGTCCCCAGCAGGGGCCGCAGAAGAGGCTGCCACACACTGATGTTTCTTTCCCTCTCTTCCTCCCTACCCCTCACTCTAAAAATAAAATAAAATATTTTTTTTAAAGAAGAAATAATTCATCTTTCCCCTTAATGTGCATATTAAACAAATTTCACATTGTCTAGAGAACTGGTCCCTTTCAGGGGCTTCATACCAATTAAGATAAGAAAAAATAATATTGGGCATCATTTGATAAGTATTAGGTGATTCATAGAGCCCAAAAATGGGAGGTAAGAAAGGCCAGGGATTGAACTGGTATGTAGAAGAAGTAACAATTTCTTGCTGATCCCCACTGTAACAATATCCTCAGACAAAGGTACTGTTACATTTTATTTTGCTTTCTACTTTACAATCAAACCGCCTAGGGATCAGAATTCCGTGACTGCTTTTGGCTCTGTGTGGAATATGTTGGTTGCGTTTAGCTTCCACGTTTAGCTTTACTGCATAATTCCGGTCATCCTTAGACATTTTTACAACGAGGTGGCAGCCTTTGGCACTCCCACCAAAGATGTCAAAGGTACCAATTTCCTTTGGCGTTTTGGTCCATTGCTGCCACCCCTGCCCCAACCCTACCATCGGCAGCCGCCTTGGGATGCTGTGATCAGTGCTGATTGTGTTTGCGACCGTGCTTTCTTGGAGCTGGCACACTGCACACCGTTCAGCAACCAGCATGTTCTGTGCTTCAGTCCTTGTCACACTGCTTTGAAAATGTTCCTCCCTCCTGCCAGGTAGTGCTATCACTGTAATCTTAAAGGCTGAGACTAGTTCAGTGCCCTCCGTGTAGTAACTATTCCACGTTTGCTCCACAGCTAACAACACCCTCAATGACCTTCTCCAGGCCTTTTGTTGAAAATCCAAGCATATTGAGTTGAGGCTTCTTATGTGGTAGTGTGTTCAACGTCGGCTTCTGTATCCGTTTTATATCTATGGCATCCCCATGAACCTACTTTGGGTGGCCCTGCTTCACTCATTGGTGCTGAGATGGGATCATCCCTTTTTGCTATGGTTGAATCACATGTAAATTTTTCTAAGTATCTCAGAGTAGAAATGCTTTCTTTTTATTTGAAGGTGCCAGCTGATTACTGACGGATGGTGGTATGACGGCAGCAGTTGTGATAAGAAAAATAGATTTATTGAAGAACATTGAAAGAGATGTCTTTTTCTTTTTAAGATTATATTTATTTATTTATTGGAAGGAAGGAAGGAAGAAAGAGAGGACAAGAAACATTGTTTGAGAGAAACAACAAATTGGTTGTCTCTCATGCGCCTCCAACCTGGGACCTGGCCCGCAACCCAGGCATGAACCCTGGCTGGAAACCGAACTGGCAACGTTTCAGTTAACAGGCCGCCACTAAATCCACTGAGCCACACCAGCCAGGGTGAAAGAAGTGTCTTTCTTTAAAAATAGGTGATTTGTCAGTTTTAGAAAGCCTGGTATGTAGGAACCTCCCTCTGCCTCCTCTTGAGACAGATGAAGTACCAATTTGTATAAACATATGAACTCTAGGAATGACAGAATAAAGGTGAAAATCACTGTCTGTGTGAGAACCCTGTTATACCAGGGGCAAAAGGGGACTTCTTAGCCTTTTCAGTCTCCAGATAATGGACAGGTTGAGGCATGAACAGTAGAGCAGTTTGTCAACATATGGTTCAAGGGTGACCTGCATCAGATTCACATACTTGGCAAGTTGAAAAGTCAGATTCCGGGGTCCCACCTCAGCCGACTCAGTCTCAATTTAAGGAGGGGAAGGCCCAGTATCCCACATTTTAACACTTGTGCCTAGTGATCCTGATGTGCACTAACAGTGCAGAGCCCCTGACCAACTCGTTCATTCTTAAGATCCCTTTGATTTTGATTACTGCCAGTAGTGGAATGAGTCCTTTGTCTACCTGTCCATGGCTGATCCTGAGAAATGAGGTCCAATTACCGTCAGATGAAATCCTGCCTTTAAGGAGTGGATTGCTGATAGTGCTATTATTCTTTCAACAGATATTTATCAGGGACTTACTATGTGCCAGGCCTAGAGCTGAGGCAGTAGGTACACAAAAGTAGATAGAATGTACCCAATGCGATCAAATACATTAGCCCTGAAATATGAAATGAATGAAACTTATTCTGTGTCATGGTAAAAAGAGAAAAAACACCCAATAAGTTTGTGGGGTTAGATGTTAATTAGGAGGAAAATGTTTGTAACACTATCTGGAGAGGCACTAACACTACGGGATGTTTCCCTGTGGCTCACTGTTAGTGACCTGTTTCCCACTGCGATGCCTCTAATCTGCAGGTGCTGTTTACCATGTAATTTTACCAAAAGAAACAAGGGTGTAATCAGTTAATAAAGTGTAAAGAATTAGATTTTTTTTTTCTCCCTTGAGCAACATGCCTGGCTGTGGCCAACATTCCTGATGCCCACCACCACCCCCCCAGCAATAGGAAAGCAATATTTGAAGAGAGACACTGTTTTCTTCAAATTCCGCAACTTGCCTCTGAATGTCGTGCAAATGAATGCCAAACTCCAGCTAGACATTTTGTGTGAGCATCCACTGATTTTTGTCCTTACCATTATGCCACACAAAGACTAGTTTTCCCTCCTTCATCTAATTGGACTCAAATAAGGGCAGTGTGAACAGGGATCCTCTTTCAGTTTAAGCAGTGTTTTGTGTTGTTTTCTTCCCGTTTTTACTGCGAAAATCAAAACTGTATTCAAAGCATTTTCATACATGGCCAGTCAGTCCCCTTCTAACGAACATTTGATTTATGAGTGTCCCGTATTCATCAATAGCCTCTCTTATCAGACTTGAAGTTACGCCTCCTACCCTCGAAAGGTGGCCTTGTTTCTGCTACCTGCAGGATTTTGTGTCTCCCTCAGCCTCCTGCCCCCACTGCCCGGGGAGCTTGAGTTCTAACAAACTCACATCAGACCCTTTGGAATAATTACTACGTAAGCAGGGTCTTCTCTTGCATCATCAGGACACAAGAAGGCACTGGAGGCCCTGACAGAACTCCTATAAGGGAACACAAAGTGTAAAAGAAATTTCGGGATTGTAGTCGTGATGGGGGTGGGGGAGCATGTCTTTGTTTCAACTTCAAAATTCCTTTCCCCTAGAAATGCCATTATCCTATAATAACACACCCATGGAAAATTCAGTTACCTGAGAAATTCACTATCCATACCACAGCCAGGAATCAAGCAATAAACAAATGCTCTCTGAGCTGCCAGAGAATGTGCATCTTATTGGAAAAGCCATTCAAAACCTCATTGACTGCCTTTTTATCCTGTTTATATGTTATTCTAGTTAGTTTTGATGAGATGGCAAGCCTATAACATTATAAATAGCAAATTTGAAGGGACTAGAAAAGATGTTACAGGTAGGTAAAGTGAAAAATGATAGTTGACAGTAAGGTAAGAGACCAAAAAAAAGAAAAAACAACATTAAAAAGAAGCTTCAGATTTCAAAAAGAAACATCAATGAAACACTACTTTACATCCACAAAAACACTGAGAATATCAGTGTAATGAAAACGCAGAGTACTGGGACCCTCATCCATTGCTAGTGGGAGTATAAAATGGTCAAGCCACTCTGGAAAACAGTTTGGCTGTTCGTCACATCGAATACTATAAAACGAAGAGGTTCCACTCCTTGGTGTTAATCCAAGAAAAATGAAAACATGTCTCCAGGAAGGCTTGTACGTGAGTGCTCATGTCAGCTTTTTTCATAATAGCTCCAAACTAGAAATAACCCAAACGCCCTTCAACGGGTGAATGCATGAAAAAGCTGTGGTCTATCCCTCTGATAAAATACTACTCAACAATAAAAAGGAAAGAGCTACTGATTCCCACAGCAACATGGATAAGTCTCACAGAGATTATGTTGAATGAAAGTAACAACACAGAAGTCATACAATCATTGTATGACTCCATTTATGTGACATTTTTGAATAGGAAAAACTAAGCTGCGGTGATAGAAATGAGAACACCACTTGCCTGAGGTGGGGATGGGGGCACACTGAAGAATGGAAGATGCACAAGAAAAAGTCCTGGGGTGATGGAAATGCTGTATGTCTTGATTTAGGTTGTGGTTACAAAGGCGTATGCATTTATCAGAACTCTTCGAACTTTATGCTTAAAATGTGTGCATTTTATTGGCTATAGATTACAACAGATTTTCACGAGCTCCAATAATTAACAAAGGGGAACAGTCTTTCAGAGGATATATCCCCCTGCTGCAGTATAAAGTCTACATTTCTTAATACGATGTGGCCCTTATTTAATGTCTAACCCTAACCCTCTCGCTCACCCTGACATCCCTCCCTCTATCCACTACCACTTGTTCTAAGTTAATTGTATTTCCAACAATCGCTATTGTCTCTTTTTCCTCTGAACCTTTACACTCATTGCTCCTTTTATTTGGAATTCCTTTTTAGTTTCCCATTCGTCATTAAATCAATGACATCCCTTAGGTCTCCCGGAGGTAGCACCTCCGAGAAACCTTGTCCACGGTCAGTCCGTTAGGTGCTTTTCCACTTTGTCCTACAGAACCTTCTGTTTCTCTCTAACAAAGAATCTATTGCTCTTTAAAGTAATTATAATTTTTGCTCATAACCTAAAGACATTTGATGTACTGATAGCCTCCTGCATATTCAGTAAGCCATGAGTTAAAATCATACGTTCTAGGGTAATTTCTATTCAAAATCGCTGAAGTGAGTTTCAGCACTCAGTTATCATGTAAACCCTGCTGTCCAGCATGACTTGTCCTTTTCGGGTTGCAAGTGACTTAGATTTTGTTGTAAATAACAGTTTGGGTTCATATTATTATTAGTAGTAAAATAGCTTATTTACGTGTGGGTTAACTAACTTTCTAGGGGCTTTATTTGGAAACCTACTCAGACTTTATTATGTTGATTATATGAGAAAATGCATTTTACATTCCAATCAAGTGACTCAAAAATACTGCTCAGTTGAACCATGTGAAATTACTGTTACTCAACCATTTTCGACATAAAAAAATTGACAGTTTCATTTGGTTCAACCTAAATGTTTTAAAATTAATCTCATGACAAGTGAGAGATTACCTAAACATTCATTTCTGAACTTTGTATTTCACACATGGATATATTCTGCAAGATTCTAATCTTGTACATGAAGGCTGCTGGGTATAATTGTTCTACGTAAATAGTAAATCACAGCGTTTTGAAGAAACTTTGTATAGAATTTTTGTTTCAATTAATGAGAGATATAACAGATATGAGGATTCTGAAATTGCTTATTTTTGCACATTAACACTATGGTGAAAATGCAGATTTATTTCTTCTTTTTTAACCCCCAAACTATCTAACCAGTCTGTCTGGAAGATTGATTTTAATAACAGTAATAACTAACATTTATTGAGTGCACATTATATGCTGGATACCGTGTTAGCCCTTTACTTTATGAGCAGAGCACTGTTTATTGCCCCTATTTACAGAAGTAGAAAGTAACTTGCCCAAGATTACACAGCTATAAATGGCAAAGTCAGGTTAGAATCACTGTCATTTCTACTCCTATGTCCACTGTTTACCTCAAGCATATTTTTTAACTACAAAGAGGCACTTACACTGAAAGATTACGATTCATTTCAGGTATTACATATTTAAGCAGTGATTATCATTAGTGGATCCAGGCCCATTCACATATGAAACATATTGTACTATTTTGAGAGATCATCATAAGACAGTAGACTCACGCAGGGGTGTCCTACATTTTGGCATCTCTGGGCCACACTGGAAGAAGAAGAGTTGTCTTGGGCCACACATTAAATACCTTGCAACATGCAATCACAAAAAAATCTCATAATTTTTAATATTTCATTTTTAGACAGGGGGAAAGAGGGAGAGAAACACTGAGAGATATATCACGCTCCCAACTGGGGACCTAGCCCGCAACCCAGGCATGTACCCTGAATGGGAATCGAACTGTCAACCCTTCAGTTTTTAGGTCGGCACTTGATCCACTGAGCCACACTAGGCAGGGCAAAATCTCATAATGTTTTAAGTAAATTACAATTTTGTGTTGGGCCACATTCACAGCCATCCTGGGCTGTATGCGGCCCACTGGCCACAGGTTGGATACCCCTGCTAGAGGATCCAGTACCAAAATGAGTTTTATAGACCCAAGTCCTGTAGGAGCTCTCAAAGAGTCTAAAGGGAGAGAATAAGTGTGCTTTTGTCATGTTTAACTACCAGAAGAGCATTGACATTAATGGCATCTTCCAGTCATAATTGGATGCACAGCATTCTGGGAATAAGCCAGAAGTTTAGTATGAAAAGGAATGTGGAAAAAATCATGGATAAATAATAATGAAGTCCAAGAGGGAGTTGGAAACTCAAGTCTAATTCTGGGCAAGACATCAGTAGTACATGAGGGAAGTTAGGAATCCATGACTGGGCTCTGAATCCCAGAAATATGTGGAGAAATGGGACTTGAAGGATTGGTCACTATATATTCAGGGCAGAAGAGAGGGGATTCAGAGCTTAGCCAAAGTTCATGACTGGAATAATAATGGTGACAAAAATGAAAGGATTTGTATGATAGAAGGGAAGATGGGCTTAGGGTTTAGACATACTGAATTTAAGATGAAGGTAGACTATCTACAGAAAACTAGTTTGTTTGTTTTTTTTATGTTAGCCGTGGTTGACTGGGGTCAACCGTTTATTCATCTACTTGTTATTTTTACAGATGGCCCTTCTGAATTTTTTCTTCCCTGAAGAAAAGTCATATTCTGAAGCAGAAAGTAGGCGTGTTCGTCGCAATAAAAGAAGCAAAAGCAGTGAAGGAGCAGATGGTAAGTCTACTTGAGTGATGCTTTATCATATGTCAGTTAATGAGAATAGCCTTCTGAGAACCAACTTCTCGAGCGCCTTTACCAACTCATATATTGTCCACAGACCCAAGGTCACAGCAGAAGGCTTTTCCGGACTATCCTACCAAGCAGCCATTTGACATAAAGTGGACTCTCAATATCCTCTCTCATGCTTTAGTCCTTTCTCGGGATATCCGAGAGCCATGGTAGCATTTGTATCTCTCTCAAGATCACCCTCCAAAAAGGACCTTACCTTTCCTGGGGGGCATCCCCTATCTACCAAGACAACCAAGAGGATTCAGTACTATTTTTGGAATTGACGTAGTGTTGTGCCATGCTGGCGCTTCCATGATATGTGAATTTCAACGATAATCATGTCAATGTCGGTATCGGCTACCATGCTCAAATATGAACTCTAGACCCTCTAGAACTCACGAGTTCCTTGAGGGCATGAATTTATTTCTTTATATAACCCCAGAATCTAGACTACTATCTGGCAAGTTGTGGGTCTTTGTTATGTAAGTTGATGGTGATTATCGCCCCTTCGGCTAGGTTATGATGTGCCCTGAAAACTGTCCCTATCGAGGCTGAAATAGATTGAACTAGTAAAGCATTTTGCGGGGCATAACAAAATGCTGAGCGAGCTACTGGGCCCAGCCTTTGAATTGCTCTATTTCAATGTTACTGTGTCAATTGGCAGAACACCACCTCTTTGGCACAGCAGTTGGTAGAAGACATAGCTCTGGGCTCTGCAACACCGTCTGGATTCAGAGACAATAAATAAATAAAAATAAAATAAATAAAAATTTTTGCCGGCTTCCTCTGCCAAAGATGCACGTCTGGGGTTTACAGAGCACTCAGACTTTATAAAGATGAAACTGAAATTTTTAAGCTCACCTTTGTCAGTGTGAGTAAGGACTCATGATGGCAGCTTTTCCAGGAGGCATGTGCTAGTAAAGAAATGGGGCAGGAGTTTGTCATTACAGGCCAGAAGAGAGAAAGTGGGTTGAAACCTGAAAAAGAGCTCAGAATAAGGACCCTGTGATAAAAAGAGAGCCGGATAAATAAGTTAAGTAGGGTGTTCTAGCCAATGGAGGTGGAAGCAGTTACCGAGCCCTGGAATGGAGAACTGGTCTAGTGGGACCCTTCTCTAGAGCAAAATGTTCATTGTATGCACACTTTGCATACAATAGATGACCAAGTTTGAGCCTAGGAAATGTGGGTCCCTGAAGTAAAAAGGCACCTGTCATTTGCATATCGCTTGCAACCGGTTTCCAGGAAGTGTTCAGAAGGTTATGTGCAAGCTGAGAACTGAGAATCAGGATCCCTTTCGTCTCCCAATTTCCTCGCCCTTTGATGCACGTAGGTTTTGCCACCTTCGACTCCTCCCTAAGGCTACTCCCCATACCAGGAAATCTTTCATATTCCCTAATTGCTGAGGAAGAAAGGAGAAAGATGGTAAGAGCAACGCGGCCTTAAATGGAGAGCATAGACTTCTCTTCCTCCCCAAGTAGAAAGTCTAGTTGTTTTCAAAGTTTCTTCTTCTCTTTGGCCTCCCAACTTTTCTCTTCCACTTTGCTAAACCACTGTTTCTTAATGTGGCTACCATCATTTTTTCTACCAATCTTTCATGCAGTGTTTCTTCTGTTTCGGTACAAAATAGTTTTTCTCTGGTGAAGTCTGAAGTCTCTGGCACTAGTTTTTAGCACTTCTTACCTCATTTCTTCCTGATCTTATACTGTAGTCACTCAACTCTGCTCACTCTGTGCCAGTCACGTATTTTTTGTCAAACAGCGAGGCTGGGCGGAATTCAAGAACCCCTTAGAGTTAGGAGCATGGAATGTCTGTGAGTCCTGGCATTTGATTACATTTCCAGCCTTTCACCTGGTAGCATATCCAACCATTTCTTTCTTTCTTTTTTTTAATATTATTGATAGAATTTAATTTTTTATTTAAGATATTATTTATTTATTTTTAGAGAGAAGGGAAGGGAGGGAGAGAAACATTGATGTGTGAGAGATACGTCAGTTGGTTGCTTCTTGCAGGCCCCAAACCGGGGATCTGGCCCACAACCCAGACATGCATCTTGACCAGGAATCAAACCAGTGACCCTTTAGTTCACAGGCCAGCACTCAGTCCATTTCTTTAGATGTAGCTTCTCCAGTGAAATAAAGGGGAAGAGCTAATCAAAATCTCCTTTACTCTTGAACCATTACTGTTACACTACTGAGTGTATGTTGTCTCTTCAATGCATTTATCAAATATTTACTGAGAAAATACTTGTATAATACCAGAATAGAAATGCCATATGGATATTGGCATCTGTCTGTTTTGTTTACTTTTATCTCCACATTGCCTTGAAAAGGACCTGGCACATAGCAAACCCCTAATAAATATTCCTTATTTCCCTCAAAGAGCGAAAGTTCCAGTGTAAAGAGTCAGGCAATGAACAAAATTGTCAGTAAGTGTTGTGGAGAAAAATATAGCAAGTCAAGAGAGAGAGAAAGTGATTGGGTATGTGATAATGTGGTCACAGAAGGTCTCTCTAATAAGGAAGCAATTGAGAAGAAACTGGAATGAAATGAAGGTGTAAGCCATGCACATAGTTGGGGGTGGGTAGAGGAGGAGAGAAGAAACAGTAAATACAAATGTTCTGAAGCAGAAGAATGCTTGGCATGTTCTAGAAAGGTCAGTATGCCTGAGAGCAGAGTGAACAAGAGGGAGAGAGAAGTAGATGACATCAGAGAGCAAAGTTTAGTCTAAAACCTTGTAAGCCAAGGTAAGGACTCCAACTTTTACATCACCCGAGATGGGGAACCATTGGGAGATTTTGAGCAGCGCAGTGACCCAATTTGACTTATGTTTTAACCAAATCCCACTGGCTGCCGTATTGGAAATAGCTGCAGGCAGAAGGACAGAAGCAGAAAGACCTGTTGGGGGAGTGTATCAAGAATTTAGTCAAGAGATTATGCTGGATTAGACCAGGATAGAGCCATAGAGGTGGTAAGTGGTCATATTTGGAAGAGATTTTCAAGGAATAGCTGACAGGGTTTTTGATTTCATGAGATGAGGATTGAGAGACAGAAAAGCCAAGGAGAACCCCAAAGTTTTAGACATAAGGGTATTGCCATTTCTGAGATGGAAAAAACAAGGCGAGGGAATCGAGAATTCAGTTAGGCATCCTAAGTTTGAGGGGCCTGTTGGCCAACCAAGTATATGCGTTAAAGAGGCAGCCAGATATATAACTCTACACTGTATATCACTGTGTCTCAAGACCATGAGTTGATTCTGTTTTATAAAAGTAAAGAACTCACTGAAGTGAGTCAATCCATAAACCACGTGAACAGAGTAAGAGGTAAGGTGGGAGACGTAAATCAGAGTGGAGAGAATTAAGGCCAAAAATAAAAACAATCATGTGTTGGTTCTAAATGTACAAGTTAGTTGATACAGTATAACAGAAATTTACACAGCTATCCAACTCAGATTTGCTTCATAAGCATCAAAGAAAAAGTAATTTACCTTTAACATTTGAGAACATGACAGATTTCAGGAAGAAAACATTTTTCTAAAGTCAAAAATGGACATCAGTTTAAAAAGAGAGCAGGAAAATCAGTTCTAGCTCCTTGTAGAATTTTTTGATCCTTTACTGTCCTTTAACTTCACTTCAGTTTTGAAAAAAAAAATTTTTTGTTGTTATGTAACAAAGCCTTCTAGACACTACCAGAAGAAGTGTGGAGATGAATGAAGCCATCAGAGAAGCTAAATGAGGGGGGCACATGCATTTACAGACAACAGGTAAAACTGAAGCAAAGGCAACAGTGCATAGAAGACAATCAAGCATTTGGTACATGAGTGAACAAACAGGGGGTGGGGCTATAGATTTTTTTTAAATCTGGGAACTATAGATATTAATTTAGATGACATTCTAATACCTGTGGGAGGAATTTTTTTTTTCCACAAAATGGTTCATTCACACTGAGGAAATGCAAGGGGTGTCAGTGATCCTTGGGAGCTGGCATATTTAATTTAGAGAGAGGGGAAGGGAGGGAGAAAAAGGGAGAGAAACATCCTTCGGTTGCCTCTCACACACCCCCATCTGGGGGCCTGGCCCACAACCCAGTCATGTGCCCCGACTGGGAATTGAACCAGTGACCTTTTGGATCACATGCCAGTGCTCAATTCATTGAGCCACACCAACTAGGGCTCTATCCAACCTTTCCAACTCACTATTCAAGAAACAATTGCATTCATCCCAATTTCTTCATTTGGATCACTCTATAAATGACTTAAGTCGTTGATTAGGAAGCAGATGTCACAAACACAGGGATAGTTCCCCTCCAATATGAATCTTGGTACTTCGTAACTTCAACTGTTACAAAATAAATGAAATCTTTTTCTTTACAACATCTTTGTCTTAAATTCACTGTTCCTGTTTTGGCCAAAAGTCTTTGATACAGGTTTTAAGCTCATTTTTGCCAATTATGTGCTAATTATATCGTTGTTGTTCTGCAAGGAAAGCATGATCCCTCCATTGTAGGTACTGTGAGTCACAGTAGTTCCAGAAATCTGTGCCAGGATTTCCTGCCGAGGCCCATCCTTGTGATATGTGTCTGAAGTAATAATAGCTCTAGGTGGCTTCCTTGGTCATCTCTTGCAGGGTACTCCAGAAATATGCACGACTTCATTTTCTAGTTAGAAGGAAATATGGAATATATCCAAACGGTCATGAGGCCTTTGAATCAGGTAACATGAATCCAAAATTCCCATGGAGCTAGTTTCCACATATTAAAAATATTATTGTAAAACCATTTGTTCTCTTCCTGGGGGAGCATTTTCAGGAATCAATAAAAATATTAATATGTTTCACCCTGGCTGGCATAGCTCAGTGGATTGAGTGTCAGCCTGCGAACCAAAGGGTCGCTGGTTCGATTCCCAGTCAGGGCACATGCCTGGGTTTGGGCCAGGTCCCAAGTAGAGGGTGCGCAAGAGGCAACCTCACATTGATGTTTCCCTCTCTTTCTCCTTCCCTTCCTCTTTGTCTAAAAATAAAATAATTAAGATCTTTTAAAAATACATTAATATGTTATCACACCCTCTCTCTCCCCATGTTTCTGTCCTAGTAAGGTAATGAAAATGAAAGTGCAGCATGGGGCAATAGAAAAGGCACTAGATTAAGTCACAGCTCTGAATCCCATCCTCAAGTCAGTGTCACCGCACCAGTCATGTGACCTTGGAGGACGACTTTCCTCTGAACCTCAGTTTCCTCAGCTGTAAAATGAAGATAATGAGCTGTGCTTACAACATGTATTGGTTGGAATGATCAAAAGCATTAATGTGTCCAAAAAATGCTTCAGAAATTATATGAAAATACAGTTTTAGAGGGCATTTTGGAGTCTGGAACAAGCTAACACATTTTAGCTTTCCCTAATGTCTTTTCATGCAAAACTACTTTCCAGTGTGTTTTGCTCTGGGCACAGAGGGCATTGGTTTCCATGACCAGCAGGGACCCTGATGGACTCTACCTCTGAAATCAGTGACCCCCTTCAGGCCTACACATACGATCAGCCCTCAGAAAACTAGCGTTTCGTCTTGTGAACAAGCTCCTGAGACTCTATCAGCTCTCCAAATGATTTTCGTCTCTCTCATTTGATAATAACACAGTGATGGCTTATGACAAGTCATAAATATATTTCTCTGGAAAATGAACTTAATAGCTTGGTCTCCCAGGCATTTCATTATTTTCTGGATAACCATTATAATCCCTGTAAAGATACTCTCTTTCAGCCTGATTATTCTTTTTTGTATGCTCCCCGATGTTCTCCAAGGGCCATAGGAAGAAGACACCAAGCCTCAGACTATGGCCAAGCTCTTCACGAGTGATCACAGCTGTCCAGTTTGCCTGGCTGGCTGGCCGTGTATGTGTGTCCCTTTTTGTCAGGATGTCTTCTTTGTAGTTATCTTTACTTTTAGTCAAATGAAAAAAGTATTTTTTTTGCCCTGACTGGTGTCGCTCAGTCGAGTACCAGTCTGCAAACCAAAGGGTCGCCAGTTCGATTCCCAGTCAGGACACATGCCTGGGTTGTGGGCCAGGTCTCCAGTAGGGGGCGTGCAAGAGGCAACTACACATGGATGCTTCTCTCCCTCTCTTCCTCCCTTCCCCTCTGTCTAAAAATAAATAAATAAAATCTTTCTCTTTTTTTAGGTGTTTTTTTTTGCTATTATGAAACAAATAAAAGTGGAGTATATCCTTTTTCCTTTTTTTCTTAAAATTCATGATGAAGAGGGCATACCTACCATTGAATTGGCACAGGTGAACATGAAAGGCTATAGCCTCAAAGAAACAGACTTTCTGCTTGCACAAATGTTAGCCAGAATTAATAAGTGTTCTTATTCTAGTATTGCTCTTATATTTACTGCTTGTCAGTGAGCCATTGCTCTGCTATTATCAGAGGTAAGAGTCCTCCAGGGTCCCTGCTGGTCATGGAAACCAACGCCATTGTTGCCCAGAGCAAAACACAATAGAAAGTAGCTGTACATCAAATAAGACATTAGGTAAGCTAAAATGGCTGAGTTTGCTCATACTCCAAAATGTCCTTTAAAGCTATGTTTCCATTGATGGAACTGCAGCAATTGATCCAAACAGGCTTTTACCCCTGACACTTGGTTTATAAGCATTTGTAGAATACCAACTACTTGTAAGACTGTGTACCAGGCTCTGTGGCTGGCATAGCTTCAAACTCCTGTCCTCAGTACCTAAGTCCTAAAGTGAACTGGGTGTAGAGGTCCGTTAAAGATTAGGCTACTTAAAAATGTTTAAATTACAAAAATAATACCTACTCATTATAACTAGCATAAGGAGTACAGAATCATGTGAGTTAAAATGTGAGCATGCCCAGAGGCTGATTAAGGTCAGTTGAGGCCCCTGGCAAAGAAGAAAATATTGGGCCCCTTAAAAAGAGAGAGACCGGGAAAATAAAAATACATGCCTTCAGAAGTCAGGACCCAGGGCACATGCCCGGTGCGCCCGCCATTAAACCCGCCTCTGAGCATGCCCACCTGCCACTAGAAAAATGCCGTTGAGGTACTATATCTTTGAGCAATATCTTACTTGGTTAAAGGTTATAGGCACAGCCGCCCCGAGGTTATCCAAAGGTACTTCCACCCGGTCTCCCTCTCTTAATTCCTTCTAGTGATTTGTTTTTCAATATTAAGCCAAGTGATAAAACTGTAAGCCAGTAGACCTGGGTTCTCTAGTCCCAGCTCTGCCATTCTTGAATTATACCAGCCACATGACCTTGGGCAAGTCTTTACTTAACCGTACTTCTCTGCTCATAGTTCTTTCCAAAGGTGAAACTAGAAATGGTGATTCTCACCTCAGGTGTGAGAAGATTCACAATCATCTCAGGAGTTGTCCCAAGGTGCACACACCCCTGGAAATCCTGACTGCTGCACACTGTGAAGAAATGTATAGTGAGGAAGTACTATTATCGAGGACATTCTGTCATTTCCGTCAGATCTATAAGGGTACGCAGCAGATGTTGAACTACTAGAATAGATGGTCTGATTCTTTCCTTCTAGTTCTATTGTCGTTTGCTCCTAACTATTCCTGATTTCTGTAATGCAATAATAGCTTGGGTACTTTTAGCCAAGTACAAGATGTCTGGATGATTAAGTACTCAGGGTTTCAGCTTGGATGGTCAAATGAGCCTTTTCATTAATGTCCATGAAGAGGCTCAATAAGGATTAAGAGCATGCATATGGCTTCAAGAAGTGAAAGCTAAGAAGGTTAATCTCTTGGCTAAGTGGTGAACTGCCAAGCTCCCTTTTGTATGGCTTCTCAAAATATCACAGGCAGATGTCGGTATGCAGGCAGACAGCTCCTTGTTGGCTCTGGAGCACTTCGCTTAGTCAACCCTCCCTTACTGTAGATTCTGCCCCTAGACCTGCTGGGCCTCTTTTGGCTCACAGGTGAGGAACTACTACAACTTCTTTTTTTTCTTTTTCCCATTCATTCATTCATTTAATAAATGTTTATGAAGTACCAATTAGTTGTTGAATAAATGCTTATTGATCATTGTTCAGAACTCTAGGGACTGAGTGGTGAGCAAGGTAAGTCATCAAAGTCATCAAACTCACACTTTGTTCAACATGGTATAGTAGGTGGTATAATAGGGTGTACACAGGGCGCTAAGGGACGTGTTAGCACCTGATCTAGACCTGGGAGTTCTGGAAGGTCTGCTGTGGATGGTAACATCTGAGCTGCAAGCCGCCCAGTGCTGAAGAGTTAGCCAAGTGAAGATTCGAGGGGAACATAGAGCAGGCAAAGAGGACACACACGTTGGAAGGCTTTACAGTAAAGGGGAGCTTGGCTCATGTGAGGAAACAAAAGAAGTTGGTAGGGTTAGTATACATTTGTAATGCGGAGGTCATAATAAATGAGCTGACTAGCAGAAGCCAAATCATGCAGAGCCTTGGGATCCAGTTTTTGGAGCATAGAAATTATTTTAAAGGCAATGGTGAAACAGAGGATCAATGTCAAGAAATTAGCGCTGGCTGGTGTGGCTCAGTGGATTGAGCATTGGCCTGCAAACCAAGGGACCACCTGATGGATTCCCCAGTCAGGGCACATGCCTGGGTTGTGGGCTGGTCCCCAGAAGGGGGCGTGGGAGAGGCAACCACACGTTGATGTTTCTCTCCCTCTCTTTCTCCCTTTCCCTCTGTCTAAAAATAAATAAATGAAATCTCTTTTTTTTAAAAAAAAGGAAGAAATTATATAGCAAATATCTTTTTTTTAAGATTTTATTTATTTTATTTTTAGAGGAGAAAGTGGGGAGAGAGTGAGAGAAACATCAGTGCGTGGTTACCTCTCGCGAGCCCCCCACTGGAGACCTTGTCTGCAACCTAGGCATGTGCCCTGACTGGGGAATCGAACCAGCGACCCTTTGGTTCACAGGCCAACGCTCAATCCACTGAGCTATGCCAGCCGGGGCTGTGGTAAATATCTTCACATGCTAAATGCATGTTCTCTGATCCAGCAATTCCACTTTTACTTCTAGATGTACTCACACGTGGGACATCATTTACCAACAATAATTCTTTGCTTTATCATTTATAATATTAGATGATTGGGAATAACCTGAATGCCCATTATTTAGGAAACAGATAAATTGTGATAAAGCTGTAACTGGTAACTGTGGTTACTCTGGGGAAGAAAACTGAATGTTTGAGGTTGGTGTGGGGACAGAGTTAACTTTTTTAACATCTACCTTTACTACTAATTTAAAATACACAACGAATTTAATTTTTTAAATACATAAAATACTCAGGCCATTTCCCCCCATCACCCAAACACATTAGGAAGAACTTTATATTTGATAACATCTTATGCTAATGAAAAGGTGGAAAGCCATATATTTGTGGAAGGAATATAAATCATTTTTCCCAGCTTTATTAAGGGGTAACTGAGAAATAAAAATTGTATATATTTAAAGTCTACAATGTGATATTTTTATATACATATGCATTGTGAAACAATTACTGTCATCGAGCTAATGAACATTTCAATCACCTGACATACTTATCTGTTTTTGTGGTAAGAACACTTACTCTCTTATCAGGTTTCAAGTATAGAAATGCGGTATTATTAACTACAGTCGCCGCGCTATACATTAGATCTTCGGAACTTACTCATCTTGCATAATTGAAACTTTGTACCCTTTGACCAACACCTCCCCATTTCCCCTAACTTCCCCCACCCCAGTCCCTGGCAACCCACCATTCTACTCACTGCCTTTATGAGTTTGACTTTCTTAGATTCCACCCACATAAAAGTGATATCATGCTCTGTTTGTTTTTCTGTATCTGGTTTATTGTGCTTACAGAGGAATGTCTTCCAGGTTCATGCATGTCGTAAATAGCAGGAGTTCCCTCTTTTTAAAGGGTGAATAATGTTTCTCTGTGTGTGTGTGTGTGTGTGTGTGTGTGTGTGTGTGAGAGAGAGAGAGAGAGAGAGAGTCAGATTTTCTTTTTTTATTCATCCGTCAAAGGACCCTTAGGTTGTGTCCATATCTTGGCTACTGTGAATAATGCTGCAGTGAACACGACAGTGCGGGTATCTCTTCAAGGTACTGATTTCATTTCCTTTCTGTATATACTCGTGTACAACCACAAGGAGGATTGCTGGAATATATGGTATTTCTAATTTTACTTTTTGAGGAACCTCCATTCTGTTTTTCATAGTGGCTGGAGCGATTTACATTCCCTTTTCTCTGTACCCTGCCAACACTTGTTGTCTCTTGTCTTTCTGATAAAAGCCACCCTAACAGGTACAAGGTGACCCCTCACTGAGGTGTCAATTTGTATTTCCTGATGATTAGTGCTTTTGAGCATTTTGGCATAGATCTGTTAGCTGCCTGTATGTCTCCTTTGAAAACTGTCTAATGAGGTCCTTTGGCAATTTTAAAAAATCAAGTCTTTTTTTTTTTTAACAGCCAAGTAGTATTTCATTGTGTAAATGCCCCATAGTTTTTTGCCCTTTGCGACAGCATGGATGGACCTAGAGAACATTATGCTATGCGAAATAAGCCAGTCAGAGAAAGACAAAAACCATAAAATTTCACTCATGTGGAATCTAATGAACAACTGAACTAACAAGGAAAATGGGGACAGACCTATAAATGTAGAACGGTATGACAGCTAGCGGTGGGGGTAGGGTTAGGGGGTGGAGGGATTGAGCAAAAAGAACAAAGGACTCATGGACATGGGCAACAGGGTGGTGATTGCTGGGTTGAGGGCCGTATAAAGGAACTATAAAAGGCAATGGAAAAAAATAGAGTAAAGATAAAGAAATTTAAAAAACAGGTCATTCATGCATTCATTTATTTTTGCTATTGAGCTGTTTGAGTTCCTTACATATTAGCTCCTTACCAGATGTATGGTTTGCAAATATTTTCTCCCTTTCTGTAAGCTGACTCTTCGCTATTATTTCCTTTGCTGTGCAGAAGCTTTTAAGTTTGATGCAATCCCATTTGTCTATTTTTACTTTTGTTACCTATGCTTGTGAGGTCATATGCAAAAAAGTTATTGCTCAGACCCATGTGAAAAAGCTTTCTCCCTATATTTTCTTTCGAAGTTCTTCAATTTCAGGTCTATGTTTAAGTCTTCAGTCCATTTTGAGTTGATTTTTGTGTATGCTGTGAGATAAGGGTCCCGTTTCATTCTTCTACATGAGGATATTCATTTTTTTCAACACAAGAGCATATCCTTTCCCCACTGTGTATTCTTGGCACCCTTATTGAAGATCAGTAGCCCATAAATGCATAGATTTGTTTTTGGGCTCTTTATTTAGTTCTATTGCTCTATGTCTTTTATTATGTCAGTACCATACTGTTTTGACGACTTGGTGGTGGGGGGGGGCATCAATTTGTCACTCTACTTATTTATTCATTCATTGGTTGATTCTCGTATATACCCTGACTGGTGACTGAACCCACAACCTTGGCATATCAGGACACCATAACCAACAGCTACCTGGCCAGGGCTGTAATATATGTATAAATCCGCAAACATAATGCCTCCAGTTTTATTCTTTTTCCTTGTGATTGCTTGGTTATTCGGGGGCTTTTTTGGTTCCATATGAAGTTTAGGATTATTTCTTCTGTGTCTATGGAAAATGCCAATTGGAACTTTTCATAGAGATTGCATTGAATCTATACATGGCTTTGGGTAATATGGACATTTTAATAATTATCCATCCAAGGACACAGGATACCTTTCCATAGTTTTCTGTCTTTGTCAATTTCTTTCATCAGTATTTAGGATGGTGAATTTTTTCCAATGCTTTTCTGTATCTATTGAGATGATCATATGATTTTTATCCTTTGTTTTGTTATTATGTTACACCCTTTTTGGATACTAATCCTACTCTAGTAAAATTAAACATTTTAGACACCTTTGATCCAGCATTTACAGTTTTGAGGATCTATGCTACAGAAATAAGCATACCAGATTGCAGGTCAGTATGTACAAGAATTTTTATTATTAACACAGTTTTAAGTGGCATAAAAGAGGGATAGCTGTAATAGCTGTAAATAAGGAAATGGTTGAATAAATTATCACATAGCCATACTATTGAATATTATGCAGTTTAAAAGGAATAAGCTAGAGTTTTATTTATCCACCTGAAAGAATAGCTGTGTCCCTTTGCTAGGTAATGAAAAGCAAGTTCAGAATAATGTGTATAATATGATCCCATTTTCATAATAAAGAGAAGGATTTTAAAACCCTGAAAGTGTTTGTAGATAAAGGCATATAGATACGAACATAGAAACAGATGTGGGAAGCAGAAGCACTAAACAGAACCACTGATAACCTCAGGTGGTGGGGGGCTGGTTGGGAAAGGCATAGCTTGGCGAGGCGACAGTAGGTTTGCAGTTGTGATTATGCAAAACTTGTTTATTTTTGTAATGTTAATTATTGTGTCATTTTTCCATACAAACAACTGTAAATTTCCTTTTGCCCCACCCTGTATAATTCTGTGCTGTTTGACTCATTACAATACAGCTTGTGACTGTAATTTATTAAAAATGTAATAGAGATGGAGAAATTGGGGAGAAAGACGAACTGGAAGGTGGGACATGAGGGAGATAAAGAAGGCAGTTACAATTGGACTGGCGGTGCCTGAATGAGAGTAGAAGCAAAGCAAACAGAAACAGACAGATTTAGTTTAGTAGGTAGAAAAAACAAGGGCTTGGTGACTTGACTAAAGAGAGAAAACGAGAACCCAAGGAAGCCACCCAGGTTTCCAGCAAGGTGCTACGTTATTCACTGAGATAATGATCACAAGAGCTAGATGTGTGGTTTCAGACAGTCTTAAGTTTCAGGTACCTGTGGGAAATTCAGAAAACCTGTAAGCAGTTGGAGATAGGTACCTGAAGCACAGGAAAAAATATCTGTGCTACAGACACAGATATGGAGAGCACTAGCTATATTAGAACTCTCTTGGTTGTAACTGACAGATAGCTGGCCTACAATGGATTTAAAAAAATTTTTTTTTTACGAGAGGGTATGGGATTTATGAGCTCATGTCACCGTAAAGTCCCTGATGAAGCTGGCATAAAACATGGCAGAATCTTGTATCTCAAATGATGTCTTCAGGACTTTCTCAGCTTTTCCTTGTATTGGCCTCATTCTTCAAGCAGGTTCTCCATATAAGATGGCAAAAATAGCTACTAGCGCCCTGGCTGGTGTAGCTCCGTGGATTGAGTGCCAGCCTGCAAACCAAAAGGTTTGCCGGTTCGATTCCCAGTCAAAGCACGTGCCTGGGTTGTGCGTCGGGTCTCCAGTTGGGGGCATGTGAGAGAAAACTGATCAGCGTATCTCTCGCACATCAGCGTTTCTCTCCCTCTCTTTCTCCCTTCCTTCCCCTCCCTCTAAAAATAAATAAATAAAATCTTTTAAAAAGAAATAGCTACTGGCAGCCGTAGGCTTAACATCTTACCAGTTTAGCAATTGGAAAGAATATGTCTTATCCATACAGGATTCAGTAAGAAGGATGTTGGCAACATTGGCGAGAGCGATTTTAATAAAACAGTAGGGACAGAGAAGGCTTGAGAATCAAGTCAGATGAGTAAGTAGAAAATACTAAATGTGAATTCAAATGGAGGGGGAGAACAGAGTAATAGCTAGAGATTTAGAAACCATCTACTATGTCTAAAGCACTGTGTTATATTACACACAGGGATACAAAAACGCGTAACCTAAGGTTCCTTAACTTCTGGAATCCCATGGTCTTTATAAAAGAGGGAGTCTTTTAAAGAAGTCCCAAAGGTGATAAGTACTTACAGGGAGGCAGGGTAAGATCGTTGTGGAAGCATAGAGAAGGAAACCACAGAATGGCCACTGAAACATTCAGTAGATCTCCCGGGAGGGACGCGCAGTGGCTCTCGCACACTAGGCATGCGTACCTGAATTCGTGAGGTTACATTGGGATTGGATTTTGGAGAATGAATGGGACTTTGAGTAAGAGAAGTAGAGAGTGCCTTTCTAACAAAGGGAATAGCAAGGGCAAAGGCTAACCAGTCCCCAAGATTTGTTGGCTCTCCTCGTGGCTTAAGAAATCGAATAGGAAACATAGAAGCCTTGTGGGAAGGACTGAGGGAGACCAGAATCATTGGCTGCAGAAAAGATCATCAAGAGCCCAGAACTACCTGAGGGCCTTTCAGCCATTTGATAAATAGCATTTTGATCCCAGGATATCTCAACATCTTTCCCACCTCACTCTACTTGAGAACTGGCCTCCGAGTTGACTTAGAGGATCTATGGATCCTACACCATTACTATGTATAGAGATATAGGGAGAGCTATTTCTGAAATTATCAAGTATGAAAGATGCTTCACTGCAGGTTTATGAATCTGGGTCACATTTTGCCACCGCTTCCAGCGTACAGCCCCCTGCACTGTGCTGCTTAGTGTCTAGCCTCGCTGGGGTTATATATACCCCCCGCCAGGGGTCTAACCGAGCTATGCTATTTGTCACGTGGTGTGCTACAAAGAAGGTCACTTTGTGCAGATCTATTCTCCCTGTAGCAAAACAATTTGTGGGTCTGGGCTCCAGCCAGACAGTTGGTAGTGTCATCTTTACAGATGAAATTCAGCGCACTATTATCTTACATTGTGCCAGAAGAGTAAGAAGAAGATTGACTTGGTAATTTACTATGTTTTGATCCTAATCTGTTTAGAAATATGATTTCTTCACATGGAAATGGAAAAAGAATGTGCTTTTCATGATAGCCTCACAGTATCTCTAGAGAGGATGTTCCATTATGATAAATACGGCAGTTTGATTCTGTCCTCAAATTTCTGCTATATTTATTTTACCTCTTTTTAAAAACTACATGGAAATTATCAAATTTTAAAGTATGAAGCGCATGCATCCGAAGATGGGATTCTGTATTATTTCTGGTCACCCCGTGAAATCTCTGTGTTGAAAAGAAAAAGCAGACTTCTTACGTGAGTCGTAAAGTCATTGGTTTGTGGGGTACATTATCTTTAGAAGTCATCTGCAAAGCTCTTTAAAAACATGGGTTTACATTGTAACCTATTTAAAGGAGAAGGGGATATTCGTGGTACAAATATTGTATCTCAGAAGTGGTTTTCAAGTTTCAGTTCAGGATTCTGAATCTAATCTGTTCTTCCCACCCCCTAGCACAGTATGCAAAACCCAGAAGCTTTCCGGAACCAGACAGTAAAGCTCCCAGTACATGGATGAGATATACATACAAGCAAGAAAAATTCAGTTGATAGCAAGAAGCAACCTTTTTCTGACCCTTGGTTCCTCTCTCAAATAGCTTGGGGTAGAGAAAAAAAGCATAGAATTTAAAGCCACATAGACATGATTTCACATTTAAAATCAGAGACCGAATAGCAAATCCTAGGCTCTGCTACTTGTAGCTCTGTGGCCTTGGTCAAGGCATGTAACCTCTCTCGGCATAAGTTTTCTGACTGTATAAAAACAGTAATGATATTTCCTTCGATAAGCTATTATAAGGATTAGAGATCACGTAAAATGCCTAATTCAATGCTGACACCTAACAGATGCTCAATAATTGCTAATTATTGGCATCAACCCGTAAAATGAGAACAGGACTGATCCATCTAGTGCTTCTCAGGTTATGGGTACAATAAATAAAAATTGCTTTTTCTCAAGCACCGTAATCACGTAGCCACTTTAATAGTTGAGAAAAGGAGTTAGCCTGCTTACTTCGCAGGGTTGTGCTCATCAAAAGAGATAATGCATGCTAAAGCCCTTCGAAAAATGTGAGGTAAAAATTAAGGTAGCATCTTTATTTTAAATAAAGCTTGTCTTGAGAGTTCTTTTTTTTTCCCCCAGCAATGAATGTAAAATTAAAGAATAAAGATTGGATATCACAAACTGCTATTACTGTCGATAGTGTACTCATGACGTCTGATTTTGTCCATCTTTCAGAAACATACAGAATGTGAGTTTTGCAACCAACATGTAATAATTCTTGTTACACCCCAATTATTCCAAGGTCTTCTATTTAGCAACCTAAAATATCTAGAACACAGCCTAGAATCCCAAAAGGAGGGAGGGTAGAAACCCTATGATTTAGGAATAAAATCTCAATCCACTGAGGCCTCTCACGCTGCACCTGTAAGAGGCTTGGCGTCAACCTTGATAAACTTCTGGTCTTATTAGTCTTGTTTATAAAATAAACATTGTTTATTTATGTAATTTGCTTAGTCGGCCAACAACTGATTAGAAAGGGAGAGAAGGGGTCAACTAGCTGTGAGTTCACTGATACCTTCAGAAGGCACAGTTAGCAGTGTCAAGAACGGAAGTCCAAAAACAGAGTAAGTAGAAAAGTGAAAGGACTTGGGCCTGTCATTTGGGGATTCACATGTCCCCGTAATGCTTTAGTAAACCATGAGCATCCCACTGTGTGGCCCAGTAGGGGACTTTCATAGTGAAGCATAGTCCTCAGTGCACAACTGTATCTGACATGACAACACAGGGAAATCTCAAAATATCTTAGAAAGATTTCTGTCATGCTTTAAAGTGTGCTGTCAGTGGAGTAACTTAAGAGAACTCACTTCTGTGGAACCTCTTAAATGGAGCTCAGTAAGTCGGGTGTTAACTGGGTATAAAGCCGTTAGGTGAGAACTATATAGCATTGCAATTAGAAAGAAACCTGAGACGTGATGTAATATTCAACAAAATCTACGAGAAGCCATCCTAAGGATTATATAATAAATTCTAAAATGTTTCATATGGATTTTTAAAATCTTTGAGGCTAAACATCAAAATTATCCCAGCCCTGGCCAGTATGGCTCTGTTGGTTGGGTGTTGTCTTATACCCAGAAAGGTTACCAGTCAGGGCATATGCCTGGGTTATGGGTTTTATCCCCAGTTAAAACTCATATGGGACGCAACCAGTCAATTTTTTCTCTCACATCAGTGTTTCTTTCTTTCTCTCTCTCTCTTCCCCCCTTCCTCACTCCCTGAAAATCAATGTACATGTCCTCAAATGAGTATTTTAAAAATACCCCAGACAGAATTTAGTAATTCCTGATGCAAGATGTATATCAGAATCTTATATGACCTTAATATAATATTACTTATGAATATCAATTATTGGTCAAAACCGTACATCTAAGTGTTCCAGTTTGGACCAGATCTGATCTGGGTTAAGTCCCAAGCTCTTCCGCCTTGTAGTCCTCTAACTTGTAGCAAGACGGCCTCCATGTCATTTCACAGAATTGGTGGAAAGGCGAAACAAAACAACGTTATGTGCAAACACTATGTAAACTATACAGTGAGGTACAAATGCGAAGTGTTACTTCTCGTAAGAGTTGAATACAAAAACGATGCGGTGTGGGAGAGTTTATTGGTTTGGAGATTTCAAAGGAATCAGGGACTCCAAGACAACCAAAGACGTCCTCAGGCCTGATACATCACGAATGACTGCTTATGGCTGGCAACCACAGCAGTGAAGTGTAAGCAGTCTTACCTTCGTCTCCAGACCTTGCTGATTACGGCCTCTTGCTTTTACCTGACGAGTCCCCATCTTGGACCTCCTTCTTCCTACCTCACTTCTAAATCCTTATGCATCTTTTCAGGACCCAACTCTAAAGTTTCATGGCCTGAATGAACCTCCATCCAAATCAGTCATCTTACTAGTTGATATTCTTCCTTACGCATGCTTAAAAGACACACATTTTTCTAGATCTCTTTTATACACGTCTCTCATCTTCTCATCTAGAGGAGAAGCCACAGGAAGCTAGGGAGCGCTTCTTCCTCAGCGTGGCAACTAGCACAGGGCGACCTAAAAGTCAAGTAGCTAATTCATGTTTGCAGATTGAATGAAAACATGTTACAGCCCCCCACAAAAGTCCCTCTTTGAATAGAAAAAACTGTATTTGAAAGCTCTTAAGAGACATAGGCAGTAGACAACGCCGATGTCTGAAGCTACAGGAGTTGCACATAATTGGAAATATTTTGTAAGTCGTTGACAGATTGAGGGAAGGAGTTATTATAAATATTTGTTCATGAGGGAGCACATGTGGGAGGGGGTGCCTTTCCATTTGTATTCCTGTACCAGTAGCATCGTCTACTAACGGCAACTCTGTGCGACACATATAATGTTCCATTCTCACATTGAAACACGAAGGAAGACATAACAATTGAATTGTAATTTACCATCACATACTTATTATCTCACCCTTCATTTTGCAAACTTTATTATTTCTCCAACTGCTACAGCACGGTGTGGCAGATGTTGACCTTTCGTCAGCATAATTCACAGCTTGGCTAGCGCTTGCATAGGGGTCCTTGGGGTTCTCTGTATTTTCCTACCATGCTGGCCCCTTTCCTTCCTGCGAAAGAAAACCTATCAGAATGCAAATGAGAGTGACAGTGTTACCGAAACGCCATGACATCTATTCCAGTTTCTGTTTATTGAAATCACTAGTGACCTTCAGTGCCCTGTTAGCCACAATGTATTTGCAACACACGTCAATAACTTAGTTTTAAATCACTGGCACAATAGCAGAAACTTGGTAGGTTTCTCTCCTTTTTATTGAATTTATTGGGGTGACACTGGTTAACAGAAATTATCCAGGTTGCAGGTGCACAGTTCCATAACGCGGTATTGTGTGTTCACCACCCCAATTCAAATCTCCATCCATTACCATTTATTGCCTCTGTAACTTCCTCCAACTCTCCCCCTGCAATCGTCACACTATTGTACAAGCCCATGAGTTTTTTTCTCTCTTATTCACTTTTGCTCAATCCCCCCACACCCCGTCTCCAGCCCCCAGGCCCCCCGCACTCCCAGCCAGCTGTCAGCCCCATCTCTATGAGTCTGGTTCTATTTTGCTTTTCAGTTTAGTTTTTTCCTTAGATTCCACATATCAGTGAAATAATGGTACTTGTCTTTCTCTGACTGGCTTATTACACTTAACATAAGGCTCACGCAGATTTTGATTTTGTATTTAGGGGCCTGGGTTCAAGTTGCCATTTATTTGCTATGAAAACTTTGAACGTGCTTACTAACCTCTCAGCCTCAGTTCCTATAAAGTAACAATAATGGTAATACCTACTGCACTCAGTTCCTGTGGAGATTAAATATAGTGTGATTTGAAAAGCTCATTTAAAATGTAAAGCCTTGGGCAAACCTGAGTTCTGTACCCCCCCATGCACCTGCATAATCTCCCTTTTCCGCATTGGCCCTAAACTACCCATTGTTTTGTCTCATTCATCGGTGTATGTAAATGTTTCATCCCTTCTTCCTACAGATTCATTCCCTTGTAACTGCTCCAGCCAACAGTCCCAGATTTATGTTTTTCCATTAGAACCAGCTATGTTCAATGCTAAACTCCTGGAGGTGATTCTTACTGTGCTCACAGTGATGAACTTTAATATAGTCCATGACAGATTTTTCTAAAAACTCCTTATTTTCGAATTTCCACTTTTACCCATTTCCCAGAATGCTTTCTGATACACCAGAAGTCGGGCTCCTCTCTGGCCCTGCCAGTACCTTGAGTATCTACCTGCATATATACCTGCGCATAGCCCAGTGCAGAAAGACAACTTAGGGGATGCACAAGAAAGGGACTGACCCCCAAGAACAAGAAAGGTGGAGGGTCTAGGGAAGGTGAGACCCAAGTTCTCTAGATGTGTTGGCATTGTTAAAATTTGTGTGGGAACTTTCAGAAGCAGAGCCTCGCAGTTGTTCTAAGCTTTAACTCCACTTGCTGTGACCCAGTCGACCAAAACAAAATTGAAAGACTAGGGCCTGCTGCCACCCACAATGCGTCTTGAGGGTCCCCGAGCACCCTGATCGCTATCCGTTGTTCTCCTTACTGATTCTGACCCACGTTGGGACTCTGGCTGACCTCCATTGCCTTCTCCCTCGTCTGTTACATAGTCGTTTTAGTTGCATGAGAATTGTGACTTTCTAGATCTCTACCCCAAAAAACCTCTTACATGTATGCAATAGCAGACTTAGAAAATATACAGTAGCAAATAGTATAACAACTCAAATGCCCATCAATGGGCTAACATATGGGTAAACTATGATGCATTCATACAAGGAAATATTAAACAGCAGTCAAAGTAATGAACTGCGGCAACACTTAGTGGTGGGGATGAATGTTACTAATATAAAAAGAAACTTGCCCGTGCCAAAGTTGTCAGGAAAACCCTGGGTATATATCCAAAGGGAATGAAGTCACTATCTCAACAAGATGTCTGTACCCCCATGTTCATTATAGCGTTATTTACAATAACCAAGACATGGAACAACCTAAGTGTCCCTCAATGGATGAATGAATAAAGAAAAAGGTGATAGATATATAATATTATTCAGCCATGAAACAGAAGGAAACCCTGCCATTTGTGACAACATGGATGAAACTTGAGAGCATTAAGTTAAGTGAAATAAGACAGAGAAGGACAAGCGCTGTATGTTCTCAGTCGTATGTGGAATCTAAGAAAACTGAACTCATAGAAACAGAACAGATTGGCGTTTTCCAGGGCCAGAGGGTAGGGTGTAGGGGAAATGAGTGGAGATGGTTAAGAGGTACAAGCTTCCAGTTGTAAGATAAATAAGCCCCGGAGATGTAATATCCAGCATGATAACTGCAGTCAACAATAACTGTGTTCTAGGTTTGGAAGTTCTGAGAGATTAGATCTTAAAAGTTCTCATCACAAGAAAAATATTTGTAACTGTGTGGCCGTGAATGTTAACTTATTGTGATCATTCCACTATATACAAATATTAGTTAAATCATTATGTTGTACACCTTAAAATAATATAATGTAATATATCAGTTACATCTCAATAAAACTGGGGGGAAAGTAAAATTAAAACCTATGTATGTTTCAAATGCATTTAAGAAATAAGTCACCTTTGACTGATAATAACAACCTAATTGAATACTGAAAAAGGTAACCCCGAGTATAGCATAATCTTTATATAATGTTTCAAACAGTTAAGTTTTTCTTTTTAAAAAAAAAACTTATAATATGTATAAATGTGATGCAGATATGAAAACAAAATCAAGGGAATGATGAACACGAGGTTCAAGATAAAGTTTATCTTAATGGGGGAGAGGTAGGAAGATAAGAGTGAATGTGATTGCGTGTAAGTTTTTAAATGAAGTCTTAGCTTTTGTTTTGGGTGATTGGTTCCCAGGGGATTATACATTGTTTTTTGTTTTCTTTTTTTAAGTTTCTATTTATTTATTTTTAGAGAGAGAGGAAAAAAGGGAGGGAAACATCAATGTGTGGTTGCCTCTCGCGCACCCCCCTACTGGGGACCTGGCCCACAACCCAGGCATGTGCCCTGGCTGGGAATTAAACTGGCGACCCTTTGGTTCGCAGGCCGATGCTCAATCCACTGAGGTACACCAGCCAGGGCTTTGTTGTTGTTGTTGTTGTTGTTGTTGTTGTTTTAATTAAATAAATAAAGTGAACTACATATAGACCAGTGTGAATTAAGATATGCTGGAAATACCAGACTTCAAACAGCAATAAAAAGCAATGTAAAATATCTCATTAATAAAAATCTATATATATTACATGTTGAAATTATAATATTTTGGGTATATTGAGATAAATAAAATGTAAAATTTAAACTAACTTCACCAGACCCTTTTTACTTTTTTTATTATGGCTAATAGAAAATTTCAAATTACTTACATGACAAATTTTCCCTTACAACAAGCTTCTATTAGGTGGTGATAGTTTACAAATTCTATAACACTAGTCTTTATATTTATAACCCGTTGTTTTCAGACTGAAAGGTATTGAGTTTGTCTAAGTATAATTTATTTTCTTTACCACAGGGAATGTAACACCACAGCCTCAGTTCCCAGACAGAGCCACTATTAACAATTAAGTAGACTTTCTTAGCTATGGGTGTTTTTAAGGTTTTAGAACCTGAGGGTCCAAGTTATCCCTCTTGTTTCTCATTTTCTTTGACACCAGAGAGTCAGTGAAAGGTCATGGCTTCATGTTTGTGCCAAGCACAGAGTGAAAGCAGTGGACTCCTACCTCTGAACCTAAAATCTCTATTGCTAGCTGGATGTTGGATTCCTTTCCCTGCTCAAATCTCCTACTCCTCCCTAAAAGAAGTGCCATTTGTCATATAGTTATAGAAAAAGCTGAAGGAAACTGACATTAATGTTTCAAGAATTTCCTTATACCCCTCAAAAAAAATAATCAGTGACCCAATAGGATATTGTAAGACCAGAACTGAGAATCACTGTTTCAGTGTATTGATCTCCAACAAAGTACCTGATCATTATTCCCAGTGGGCAGGAAGCAGGCTTCTGATGTGAGTGTAACGATTGGGAGAAAACACGATGCATCTATTGTTCTTTAGTCATAGTTTTTTCTCTATCCTAAGAAACAATTTAATGGAGGTAGCTGTAAGTGCGGGGGAAGGGGGAGAGGCCAAAGGCCAGACTTGGATTGCGTGCTAGATCCTAAAACTGTTCTTTCCCCAAATTGTCTGAGGCCCTGTATAAACGTCATCAATAAATGAATAGCCGCTTAAAAATTTTTATTGAATTTACTGAGATAACATTAATTAATATAATTATACAGGTTTCAGGTGTACAACTGAATAATGCATCATCTGTATATTGTATTGTGTGTTCACCACCTGAAGTTAAGCCTCCTTCTAGTATCATTTATCCCCCCATACCCTTCACCACCTCCTCCACCCTTCCTTCCCTCCAGTAATCACCATGGTATTAACTGTGTCTGAGGTGTTTGGTTTAGTTTGGTTTGGTTTTGCTTATCCCTTGACCATTTTCACCCAGCCGCCTCCCCTCTGACCGCTGTCAGTCTGTTCTCTATCTATTAGTCTGTTTCTATTTTGTTTGTTAGTTCATTTTGTTCACTAGATTCCACATATAAGTGAAATCATATGGTGGTTGTCTTTCTCTGACTGGCTTATTTCACTGAGCGTAATGCTCTCCAGGTCCATCCATGCTTTTGTTGCAAAGGGTAAGATGTCCTTGTACACCGGAATAATATTCTATTGCATAAACATACCGCAGCTTTTTTATCCACTCATTTACTGATGGGCACTTGGGCTGTTTCCAGATACTGGCTATTGTAAATAACACTGCAGTGAACACAAGGATGCGTATATTCTTTCGAATTAGTGTTTCAGATTTGGGTAAATTTCCGGAAGTGGAATTGCTGTGTCATACATGTAAAGCAGTTCTATTTTTTTCATGTGCCCGTTACTCATCTGTCTGTTTTCCTTGGAAAGATGTGTGTTCAGATCCTCTGCCCTTTTATTTATTTTTTTTAATCCTCACCTTGAGGACCTTTCTAAAATTGCTTTTAAGGAGAGAGTAAGAGAGCTAAACATAGGTGTGAGAGAGAAACATCAATTGGTTTGCCTTCTCATTGTGCCCCAACCGGGAATCCAACTCGCAAACTTTTGGTCTATGGGACAATGCTCCAACCAACTAAGCCACACCTGCCAGGGTTCCTCTGCCTTTTCTTTTTTAAAAAAGAAAATTTTTTATTTTTAGAGAGGGGAAAGGAGGGAGAAAGAGGGAGAGAAACATCAATGTATGGTTGCCTCTCGAGCACCCCCTACTGGGGACCTGGCCTGCAACCCAGGCATTTGATTCCTGACTGGGAATCAAATCGGCGACCCTTTGATTCACAGGCTGGCACTCAACCCACTGAGCCACACCAGCCAGGGCTTAACCATTTTTTAAGGTTGCAATTCAGTGGTACAAAGTACATTCACAATGTTGTGCAACCATCACCACTCATCATTTCCAGAACTTTTTCATCTCCCGAAGAGAAACTCTGTATGCCTAAACCTATAATTCTGCATCCCCCACTCCCACCAGACTCTGGTCACCACTCCTTTGTTTTTTTTCTCCATCACTTTTCCTATTCTAGGTACCTCATAGTGGTATCCTGTGACATTTGTCATTTTGTGTCTAGCTTACTTTAATTAGCATAGTGCCTTGTAACATTTCTCTGTGTTGAAGTATGCATCAGTTCATTCTTTTTATGGATGAATGATATTTCACTGTATTAAGTAATGTTACCATGTTAAGTCATTTGATTAGAAGGTACAGGTAGTGAGAAAAGGTAAGAACGAGAATACCGCTTTTTCTCCATTCACCGATTGACGAGCACTTGAGCTGTTTCCACTTTGGACTATTATTAATAACTGCTATAAACTTCCACATGCACATTTTTAATGAAAATATGTTTTCATCTCTCTTAGGAGTATAATTTTGTGATCCAGTTGTAACTCTTATGTTCTACCTTTTAAGGAACTGCCACATTGTTTTCCGGTGTAGCAGCTGCACCATTTTTCATTCCCACCAGTAGCATATGAGGTATCTAGTATCATCACCAATGCTTGTCTTTTTGATCATGGCGGTCTAGTGGGTGTGAAGTGGTCTCTCACTGTGGTTTTGCTTTATATTTATCTGATGACTCATGATGTCAAGCATGTTTTCATATGCACTTTGGCTATTTGTAGCATCTTTGAAGAAATGTCTACTCAGATCCTTTGCCCACGTTTCAAGTGAGTTATTTGTGTTTTCATTATTGAGTCCTTTATATTTCTGGATTCAAGTTTCGTAACATACCTGATTGGCAGGTATTTTTTCCCATCCTGTGGGTACTCTTTTTATTTTCTTCTTGGTATCATTTTCAGCACACAGGTTTTTAATTTTCATGGAGTCCAATTTATCTTTTTGTTTGTTTGTTTGTCACTTGTGTTCCTCTTTCTTTTTTAACTGTTTCTGTTGTAACTTAGAGAAGAAAATCCAGGGTTTGTTTTCTACTCCCTGTGTGATTTGATGTTCAGTCACAACTTAAGTGGCTCAGATTTTACTATTTACTTACAGGTCTCCATAGTTCCTTTGACAATGGTAGTCTACCTTTGCCATCTTATTTTCATTTTTTAATTTGTTTTAAGATTTTATTTTCTATTTTTTAGAAAGAGGGGAAGAGAGGGAGAGAAACACCAATGTGCAAGAGAAATATCAATTGGTTGCCTCCCGCACACCCCAACCTGTAACCTGGCCCACAATCCAGGTGTGTGCCCTGGCTGGGAATCACACCTGTAACCTTTTGGTTTGCTGGCTGACGCTCAACCCACTGAGCCACACCAGCCAGGTTGCCATCTTATTTTCCCTGCAGAACTGGATAGCCTATAAAACGGGGAGATAAGGAGTCAACATTTGCTCTTCCTCACCTCTGTAATGACTGTTCCTTCCTACCTTACAGTTTGCAGGAATAGAATGACGTCATAGTCATAGACGACATCTAACCAACCTACACATTGTGTCGTTAAAAATTGGTTGAATTTTGCTTACAAAGGCCAGCTATAGTAAGTATTCTGTAACACTTAACTATGATGTGATCTCTTAGGGGCTAGCAACCTATACTTTCCAGAGCAGCTCAGTTACAGATTGCCTTAGGAAAAGAATTTATCTCACCTGATTACTACATGAGATCGAATTTGTGCCTGAACAATGCTGTTATGCATTTAAATCCAAAAACTTAGATGACCTCCGGGTTCCTTTCAGCCATGAAATTATATTCATTTTAGGCAGCGTTGAAATTACTTCATAGAAACTCTTTTCCATCTCTAATTCATTTATCCTGGAATAAATAGGCCAAGCGCTATGTGATAGAGACCTCAAACTCTGTCCTAAAAGTAACATTCATCTGTTGTGTCCCTACTGTGTTTGAGGCACTGTACTAGGCACCCTAATCCTCTCGTCACCCTGCACATGACATTGATGTTATTCTCATTTTACAGACAAGGACAGACATCAACCTCAGAGATGTTCAGTAATTTGAATAGAGGGTACAGGTGGCGAGAAAAGATAAGAACCAAAAAATGAAGTCTTCCTCGTTTTTGTTTCCTCCTTGGGCAGGAGTTCATTTTCCCCCTTTTCAGGCACTGAGACCTCATCTGAACCTTAGAGTAACTATTCATGTTGATCACCTCTTGCCTGAGTCAGACAGGCTGAGCTTCGTGAGCTACTCAGCTGCAATGTTTTCTAGCCATAAGCATTCTACTGGAGTCACAGGGTTTCAGCTCCCTTTACTCTCTCTGGGTTGAAAAGGCTGATAGGGAATAGTTTTAATTGAAAATTTAGAATCTTCAGTGAAGCCACAAGACATAGACCACCCCCCCCAGACTGCTGTCTTGTGACGTCCATCTCTCTTTACCACCAGATCCTTTGAGGCCAGTTGGATAGGACCTTGGACATCATTGCCACTGGTGTGCAGTATCTCTGGTACGCCATTAAAACACAAAATTTAGCTTCCATTTTCCTGTTCCTAAACCCACAAAACAATGTTGTATTAGAAAAACAAACCTGTTGTATAAAACAGACAGGGAATGAACGGAAAATGTTTAGGCTGCATTTCAAGATTTTTTTAAAGTTTTGTTTTTTCCTTTGAGCGCCTTGGGCTTCTCTATTCTGCGCACTAGAGATAGGAAGTAATTATAAGTATCAGGAGAAGATGATCGTATCAATCTTTTTCTGTTCCGAGTGAATGAAGGCTCTTTGTCCCGGAAGCTGTAACATACATGAGTACGGAGATTGAATTTAAGAAATGGCAGAAGCAGGAAACAACCATTACATGGTCCAATGGGAAAAATATTAGATGAATACAGACATAATTGTCGGAGGTTAATCATGTTCTCCAGAAACTTTTTCATGATTGTTGCGTACCAAATTTGGGTTCTCGCTTTATATACTTTATATCACCGAATTCTGATAACAAACCTGTAAAGTCAGCATTATTTTCATTTTATAGATGAGCCATCTTTGGCCCAGGATGATGAAGTACTGTGTGTAAAGCCACACAAGGCGTTAGTGGCAAATGCAAGAAATGATCCAAGATCTTTTTGACTCCAGAGTCCTTTCAACCACACTGCTTCCGAGTGACTTAATATGGTCAGACAGTTGATATTTTCTTGTAATATCCAGTGTTGTAATCAGCCTGGCACTAGTAATACAGCAACACGCGAAGCATACTGGCTTGAGAGCAAAGGAAGGGTTTAAGGACCAGAAAATGGCATCTCAGACAGAGCTTGTAAAGTGAAAATACGGGCCTCCTTTGGAACAACGAATTTGCAATCGTGTACTTTACACTAAGCATCCCAGCAGGTAAAAGTCACTGGTATTTAGAGTTAAGAACGTGAGTACGAGGAAATGTTGCTATTGCTCTTGAGACTTTAAAGCAGCTGCTGTTGCAACCCCCAGGGGACCCTATTTCCACCATTCTTTCTTTTACTCAATAGTAACTGAATGTCAAATGTTGTTTTATGTACAAGTAGGCAAAGATTCCCTGTAACTTACATGTTTCCCCCCAAGAAACTTAAGGAACTAGCCCTGACCAACATGGCTTGGCTGGGCGTCGTCTGCAGAATGAAAGGTCACAGGGTTGATTCTTGGTCAGGGCGCCTGGCTGGGTTTCGGGCCATGTCCCTAGTTAGGGGTGTGCGAGAGACTACCGACAGATATTTTCTCTCCTTCTCTTTCTCTCTCCCTTCCCCTTTGTCTAAAAATAAATGAATAAAAGCATTTTGTTTTGTTTTGAGAAGAAACTTAAAGAATTTTACAAACTCACAAAGGAGCATTGTATAGAAAGAGACCTTGGGCCACAACAAAGGTGATCTCTTTAACATTCCACAGACTTTGCATGACTTTCATAAAGCTAGTAAATCTGCAGCTCTTCACGTTTTCCTAGACACACTTTCACCATTCTTTATTCCTCAAATCATTACTACTGTCAGAAATCTCCCTAGATATCAAAAAACTCAACTTGTGAAGATGTTGTATGCTCAGCTGTTTGTTTGTTTGTTTAATCAAATTAGAGGATTTCTGTTTCTGACAAGATGGAGAGACTCCATTCCTTCTCGGTCCTGCCTCTTACGACTGAAAACCCTTGGATAGAAAGTAACAAAGAAGACTCTGAAAAGTCCAAAGAACGAGATAGGCTGCCTAGGAACTTAAACAGTGCAACACTGGGCTCTCATTGGTTCCTTGTTGCCTCCCATATATCCTAAACAGGGTGCTACAGAAACCTGCAATCTGTAACTGCCAACAGGGCAGAAAAAAAGAGGGGGCTGTAAGAAAGCTTGATCCCCATATCTAAAGGAGAGGGCCAGAGGAAGGTTTGCTTTATAACAAGAAAATCTTTTTGGCAATACCTGCCCTATTCCAATGGGAAGAAATTGCACTATCACTCCACAGCTGTGCTGCTGCAGTGTGGCCTCCTGGGACGTTAATCTTCCACCCCACCCCTTCCCACCAACAAAGCAGGAAGCACGCCCCTGTTCCACTGCTGGGTTAGCGTTGGCAGAAGTAAGCAGGCAGTCCTTCTCCTCCCGCTATCTGGCAGCAGCAGATGGTGCTCCTATTGTCTTCTAGGCCAGTGGCAAGCTAAGTTGCCACACTCGCCCAGAATCAAGGAGAGTTAATAAGCTGGTGCAGGCAGGACTGGTCACCACTGGACTTCATCTCTATGCCAGTGGGGCTTAATGGGGAAGTTGAGCTTCTACCCTCCTTCACATCAAAAAGACTGAACAAACAGCTCTGGCTGGTGTGGCTCAGTGGATTGAGTGTCAGCCTGTGAACCAAAGGGTCACCAGTTCAATTCCCAGTCAGGGCACATGCCTAGGTTGCGGGCCAGGTCCCCAGTAGGGGGCGCACAAGAGGCAACCACACATTGCTATTTCTTCCCCTTTCTCTAGAAATAAATAAATAAAAATTTTTAATAAAATAAATAAAAGACTGAACAAAGGGATGCGTGTCAGAGCTAGCAAGAGCCCCAGTGTCCCTCTACCCATGGGGTGAGGAAGGCCCAGTGGGAAGCAGAACCTCTACACCCACCTGGAGGCAATAAGACTTAAAGAGGCAGTGTGAAGCAGAGCTAATCAGTGCTCCTGTCCCCCCCTGCCCCTGGTGTCAGTGGGGCCCGGTGGGAAGCTGAGCCTCCACCCCAAGTCAACAGTAATGACACTTAGCACGGTGGTAAAAGGTGGAGCTAGTTGGCAATTTGTTTGTCCTCCTCCCTTGTCTGGGTGTCAGCATGGTGTCCCAGGGAGCTGAGCTTTTGCTTCTGCTCAAATATAACAAGCCATCAGCCCTGTGAACCGGTACCCCTACTTTCACATGGATAGTGTCAATAGAGCCAGGGCGGTTACAGAACTTCCACCTCACCCATTTTCTTTTCTCTTTTTTTAAGATTTTGTTTATTTACTTTTGAGAGAGAAGAGAAGGGAGGGAGAGAGGGAGATAAACATCAATGTGCCAGAGATGCATTGATCTGTTGCCTCTCACACGCCCCCAACTGGGGAGCTGGCCCACAACCCAGGCATGTACCCTGACTGGGAATTGAACCAGCGACCCCCTGGTTCGCAGGCCGGCACTCAGTCCACTGAGCCACACCAGCCCAGGCTCCACCCATTTTCAACAACTGCCCCACCTTTGGCTAGGGTCATTTCAGTAGGGTGGGGCAGGAGCATGCATATGCACCTAGCCCTCATATTATACTTCAACACAGGGATTGCCTGCCTTAAAAAGGAGATGGCATAGGACCCAGAGTCTCATAATATAGTACCCAACAACCTACAATCAAGAATCACTCATGAATGAGAACAGACACCAACACTGAGACGAATCCTGATTTTATCTGACATGGAGTATAAAGCATCCATAATAGAAATGATTCAGCAAGTAATTACAAAGTCTCTCAAAACGAAGATGTACAAAATCTTAGCAAAGAAACAGAGGTTATTAAAAAAGAAGCAAATAGGAGTCGTAAAACTGAAAAATACAATAACTGAAATAAACTTGGTAGGCTCAATATCGAAGTGGAGATAACAGAAGATAGAATCAGTTAACTTGAGGTCAGAGCATTAGAATTTAGTCAGTCTGAACAAAAGAGAGAAAATGGACAAGAAGAAAAGTGAACAGAGACTCAGGGAATCTGTGGGACAGTAACAAAAGATCCTGCATTAATATCATCAGTGCCCAAAAGGAGAGAGAGACAGAAGAGTCAAAAAAGTAATGGCTGCCTTAAAAGGAGGAAATTCTAACACATGCCACAACATGAATGGATCTTGAAGACGTTATATTAAGTGAAATCAACCAGCCACTACAAGACTGTATGGTTCCAATTATATGAGGTACCTAGAGTAGTTAAATTCATACAGAAAGTAGACTGATGACTGACAGGGCCTAGGGGTAGGGAGGAAATGGGGTTGTTGTTTCATGGGTGTAGAGTTTCAGTTATGCAAGATGAAAAGAGTTTTAGAGATTGAGTGCACATCACTGTCGAGG
>PVJD01007775.1:0-80015 GCA_004026545.1 Mormoops blainvillei
TACACACCCAAAGAGCTTTCTAGGCAGACAGCATAGCGAGTGTGAAGGCGATGAACCAGGAAGAAGGCCTGCGTGGCTTAGACTACTGGAGAGAAGAGTGGTGAGAGGCAAGAGCAGGGATGTAGTGGGATAACACATTACACAGCACCTTTCGTTGTAAAAAATTAAATTTTTAACTGTGATGGGAAACTACGGGGGGTTAGACCAGAGGAGTAATACCCAAATGGTCTTTAAGTATCACTCTGAAAGGGGGCAAAAGGAAACAAAATGGGCAAGCAACTACTATGGCTCAGCCATGAATAATCATACAACACCAAAATGTGTGATGCAATGACAGCAATATACCATATTACACACCCTATGGCAGCACCCATGATAATATGAATTTGGATGTAACATGAGTGGTGACTGGTTCCTGTCTCCAAAGCTCTTACCTTGGATATTTATTTTTTTGGAATAACTCATCCTTACACTGTATGAAGTTAAATTTTTGGAACCTGTCTGGTGCTATGGCAGGATTTTTTTCTTAAATTAGGAAGATGAGGGCAGAGGATGTGCATATGTATGCATATACATGCATTGTGGTGGCTTGGTGTGAGAGCTAAGTTCTCATTTTATATTGTCTGGGGTTACCAGAAATACCTAAATCTAAAAGAAATCAAGAATAAGTAGAATAGCCCTGGCTGGTGTGGCTCAGTGGGTTGAGTGCTGGCCTGCGAGCCAAAGGGTCTCCAGTCTGATTCCCAGTCAGGGCAACTGCCTGGGTTGCAGGCCCAGTCCCTGGCGGGGTGGGGGGGGGCATGAGAGGAAAACCACACATTGATGTTTCTCTTTCTCTCTTTCTCCTTCCCTTCCCCTCTGTCTAAAAAATAAATAAAATCTTTAAAAAAAAGAAAATAAGTAGAATAACATGTTATTTCAAATATGGAGATAAAAACCAAAAGAAGTGCACATGCAATGAAGAAGATAAAACAGAGCAGTGGGATAAAGAATGACAGGAGTGTTTCAGCGTAAGTAGTCAGGGAAGGCCTGTCTAATGAGATGTTACTTTTCATAATGCAAAGAGGCAAGTGGTTGAAAGAAAGAAAACTGTCATTGGAAAAGGCAGAGAAAGAAAAGGCAGAGTAGTGGAAGATAAGATAAAAAATGTAGGCATGAGCCAGGCTATAATCGTACAGGAAACTGACTGGCATGGTTTGGGTGGTGGACTGGAGCTCGCTCATACAGGCTTAGTAAAACCGAATTTTAAATTTTCAAGAATTTTGTGAGCTGGTTTTTAAACACAGTCATTATTAGAAATTAAATTATTTACACTTAAATTAAATAAAGGTAATAAATACTCAAAACTCATCACTTACTATTTTACTATTAAAGGGGATGGGAATATTCCACCCCCAAATTTGTAACTTTGATATACAAATTATTTTGAGCTGAAGACAATTGAGAAATGGCACATAGAGGAAAAGCTCTCTGCCCTGCGTCTAGCTGCCTAAAAGAAGGAGGTTATGTCCCTTCGTGAAGGTGTTCCTCCCTTCCTTTCCCACACCAGGAGGAGGAAAATGACTACTATCACTGGCACTGAGGTGGGTCTGCACACACCAACCTTACTCAAATAACCCTTATCTTCCAGTAGTTTACTCCCAAACCTCTCCCCCTGTGTCTGCTCACTTCACAAACTTATCTCCATTTGTTAAAATGGTACACAACACTAACTGGGTTTTCATTTTCTGTGTGCCCATAAAATTAAAATATATATTGACATCAAATAAAAATTTTATACCTTCTCTCCTTTTAATAAATCTTTTGTCAGTTTAATTGGCAGTCTTCAATCACAGAACCTAAGAGAGTAAAGTTTTTCCCTTCCTATCACTGTATTTTACTTCTACTTATTTTCTTGAGGTTATGTTTATCGCAAGGTTTTTCAACAGTGGCACTACTGATAGTTTGAGCTGGATTCTTTGTTGTGTGGGTTATCCTACGCACGATAGGAAGTTTAGCAGAATCACTGGCCTCTACCAACCACATGCCAGTAGCACAGTTGTGAAAACCAACCAAAAATATCTCCAGGCATCGCCAAATGTCCTCTAGGGAGCAGAATCAACCACAGTTAAGAACTACTGGTCTCTGCATGGTGGAAACACTATAGGGCAGTGCACTACTGCACAGCTCTTCCCAATTACTGAGGTTGAGAGCGTAGCTTGAAATAGGCCAGGGTGAGAATATTTACATCACGGAAGTCTGGAGATACCACAAATCAGTGCTTGATTTATTATTTTGTTGGTTATCTACGCTTAAAAAAGTAAGGATGAAAATGTTAATGCGCACTAGCTTGTATGTCACCGTTACAGTATGAATAGCTCAAAATATTGATGAAAAATCTTCCAGTATTCAAAATTATCTGAGTCAGAAATGAGTCACTCTCATTATTGAGGAATAATTAAGTTCCACATATTTCAAGAAAGAACATGCTCACTTTTGTCAAATGCTGCTGGAAGGTCAAGTGAATTGGAATAAATTAGATTTGGCCAGAGCAAATTGATGGTGACCTTGATAAGTACTGTCTCAGTGGAGTAACTAGGAAGAAAGCCTGGGATGGTTAAGGAAGTGGGAAAGTTGAAAAAGTTGACAATAGTAACAATTCTTCAGACTTCTGTTAGGGAGCAGAGATACGGAGTGGTTGCTAGATGGTGGGAATGGATTCAAGGAATTATTATTTTTTTTAATATGGGAGATATTAACGCATGTTAAGGTGTTCTTGGGTATGATCCAGTAGTGAGGGAGAAATGAAGTGTAAAAGAGAGGAAGAAATTGAAGGATAAAAGTCTTTTGAGTAGGTTTAAGAGGATAAAGTCCAAGGATGAAAAGGGAGGTAAGAACAACTGATGGCCTTAGATAAAAAACAATACTGATGTCATATGGTTATTACGAGGCTCCAAATAAATTAACCAATGTGAGAACACTTCATAAATCCAAAGATACTAAAAAGTACTGTCAAACCACTGTTCAGGTAATAAAAGATTTTACTTGCAGATTTTGAAATAAAAGAGTTTTATCTATCCCAAATCAGTAACTTGTAACATATGGCTCCGTTGATCCATTTAAGCCTCACGAGAGAAAAAGTTTACAAGATTAAGTCTTTAGATTCTCCGTTTCATTTACTTTATAAGTTGGAAAATAGTCTCTTAATATTACTCTATTAATAGTATTAAAATTAATATACTGGGATCAGGACCTGTCCTTCCCATTTCGTTTCTCCTACTGTTTTACTGAATAAAGAACTGTTTCGTGATCTTTTCCGGTTTTGTAGCTTCGCTTTTCCTTTTTTTTTCCTGTGATTTTTATACCAACGGTAGATGACGGAGAAAAACTATTGACCTACTCCTTAAAAACGCCTTTCCCTTTTCTAAATAACTACATGGAAAAACGGAAAACTATTTCATGGGTGGAACAGAAAAGAAAAGTCCAGAAAAATTGTGAGGTAGGTTAACAAGTATTTCCCCCTCGGCCTGAAGGTGGACGCAATAGTACCTTTACAGAGGTGCGGGGGTGAGGAACTGTGAGCGGGCAGATGGGCAGGGAGCTCCGTCCAACCAGAGCGATGCCTGTTCACCCGGGGCGAGGAGAGGAGGCGCGGGCGAAGGGGTTAATCCCGGGCAAAAATAAAGGAGAGGCTGAGGCCTAGCGGGAGCTGAGAAACGAAACTTCTTAAAGGGTTGCATAGGGTGCTGACGTCAACCGCCCCGGACCTTTAAGACTCTGAAACAGAGTAGCCTGAAACCAGTCTCCAAAAAGACGAGTAGTGCGGACTGAGAAGGCGGGGACACCGTTCCCTTCACTGGCCAATCGCCGCTTGCCTGGGCTCGCTTCTGTCCTCGGCAAAAAACGCTGACGCAAAGGCGTAATTCTAGTTCCGTTTGTTCTTCCGGGCCTGACTCTCTTAGCTCCGCCTCTCTGCCCCGCCCCTCGCCTCTTACGTTTTCTCCACCCCTGAGTGCCGTCGCTGTGATTTGTAAGAGGCTTTCAGGCCAAGGTTTTTAGAAGGGAAACCGAAGTGATTTTCTGCGAAATTGGACGCAGTATATTACAGATTCCGGCCACGGCAACCAGGTTGTTAAAGATGTTGGAGAAATACAATGAAATCTTTTCTATTTAATTAGTTTATTCATTTGTAAATCAGAAAACCAATCTTACCAGTGATTTGACAGCTCTTGCTCAGGATCCAAGAATAAGTGACACTGACTGCAGTCCAACGCTAGTTCTAAATTGAAGCTCTTTAGCCAGTTAACCCCAAGCCAATTTTTAAGTGAAAACAGATGACCTCTTAAATGAATTTCCAGATAACCTTAAATTATACAACTACTGCGAATCTAAAGCAAGTTTGATTTTCTTGAAATCTAAATATCTCACACTTGGGCAATGCTTTAGTTTGTCACCAATTGTTGCAATGTCGAATAATCTTGTTCAGAAACTGCCCAGTTCTATTTCCTTCCTATGTTCATGCATGTAATACAATTAGTTTGTAAGGAAGATGAAGGTCTAATGTATAAAAAAACACCGGAAGAAAAATTTCCCTGTATAATAAAAACATTTGTTCTGAAGAAATTCCCTGTAGGCTAATTCAGTGATTCACTGAGCTTCCAGAGTTCTTTAAAATCATTATCACAATCATAATGAGCAGGAAGGATGAGCATCAGTCCCCTTTCATGTAGTTACTTTGATGCATAAATATACAGTAGCTATGAAAAATAAGCTGTAAAAATATAATCATGGAAGCATTACATATACCTGTACTTACTATTTTAATCTAGTAGAAACTAGACTTAAAATTTTAAATTCAAAGCTACAAATCTGCACAACATTGTTGAATGTACTTATGTTACTGAATTGTACTCTTAAATGTGGTTAAAATGGTAAACTTATGTATATTCCACCAAAATTTTAAAAATTGAAATTATAAAACTACAAAACTAAGCCAGTAAGTAATTCAGAAAAAAATTATCTTTAAACATGGAAAATGAAATAGAAAAATATATTTAAGGGACACTCCCTTGTTTATATATTACTTTTAAAGTAAACCCTACATATTTTTAGTGACATGCCTATCTAAATTACTTTTAAAAAGTAATTATAATAGTTACTATTCAAGCATGTATTATTTTGCCTCTAATCTGATCCAGAAGAATTCAGTAATTTCTTAGTCATAGGCTCAGAACACTTTTTATTGTTCTACTACATGTAAACATTTTTCAGTTCTTTAGGAAAAAAGTATCTTTCTTTAAATTAGCCACACTGGATCATTAATACTCAAACCATCGGGTTTTCTATTTAAGCATTAATCTACACCTGCTTAAATCTAGGAACGCCTTACTAGGAATTGCAACTCAAGAGAAAATTCTTGGTGGTTTTATAGAAATCTTTTCTTCCTGACTGTCTTTCTGCTCTGCATGCCCTTATTCTACTCTTTTTCCCCTCTCTTTTACCTTTTCTTATTATAATATACGTAGTATTATATTTATAAAATTAATTTTCTCGCTTCCCAGTTAGAAGGCAAAGACAAGAGATGAGGAAAGAAAATGAATTGCTAAGCGAAAAGAGGAAGTATTTCATGCAGAGGTAGAGGAACCACAGTTACAAACCATTTCTCTCCTCTACTGCGTTGGCACTGGAGGAAACCTCATTACTGGACAAGACTGCCCTTGGATGTGAGCACGGTCATAAATATCTCATGTAGTAGAAGACCAGTGTCATACACGAGTAATGGGTGTGGGGCAATGTACAAGTCTTGCAGTGGCCTGGAAGTACTGATATCTGCTTGGAAGCCCTTCTGGCTTCAGTACTCATGTTATGAGGTTTAGCAGTTTGAAGAGCTAAGTCTTTGCACAGAAATCTGTCTTCCTCGCCCCCATGACTCTTGTTTAGGATTGCGCTTTCTTAAAAGGGGCTTATCAGCTAACAACGTCAGTAGCAATGAATGAGTGAACAAAGATCAAGACGAGGGTTCGGAGGTTTTAGCTATGTAAACTGTATTGTATCTTACACTTAACATACATTCTAGAATTATTCAGAGAGAACATAAAACTTTGTTTGTGGTAACCAGAACAGAGCATTGTTCTAATATTCACCCCTTTAAAAGTCTTTGTGTCACCCCAAGGTATTCCAAAATGGGAATCACTTAGCGAAGCACTTTGATCTTAAATAAGAACATGGGGCAGAAGATAAGCAATTTTCCAGGGAGGACTCATTTAGCTCCCACCCAGGTGGCAGATCCCTGTTTCATAGCTGCAGTGCTAGTGGCACCTGTGACACTGGTGGCGACAGGGGGTTTTTGTTACTCTTTGGACAAGAGAAAGTTAAGGAGCTAGAGCGTGAAGGGATATTAGCCTTCATTTTTCTGTAGCTGGCTCATTGTCATTTGAAGTATGGTACTTCTTGCTGTCCACTAATTTACATTAAAGGTGCAGATAATAACCCCTAGAAATCATAATGAGAGACTTATTCTCTGCCAATTTATAAATATCCTCTTACCACATGCTCTGAACTAAATTAGATGGAGTTTAGTTAGTGCATATCTTAACTGTAAGGCTCAGATATTTGTCCCAAACCTTCTGGAGTAAGGGTAATCTTGCTACCTAATTCCCTGGCACCAAGCTTCATGATACAAGTGGTCCTGAGTTCCTAGGCCCTCCAAGGTGTTGTGATATTATGAATGTATCTGGTCTTTATCTCTGGTTCCTTACATAGAGCTTCAAAAACTCTTAGAATTTCTTGAGTGATAGAAGTTTTTTTTAAGTGGATGAGGTACTCATAGCAGGCCCTTAGATAGCTTCAGAATGCAAACTGGCCACCAGAAACACCACGCACGTGATTTTGGGACTTTCAGCTGTCCAAACTCCTAGCAGAACAGAAAGGCTGGAGACTGAGTTCACTCATATGGCCAATGATTAAATCAATCACGCCTACACAATAAGATCCAAAAAACACTCTGGATACCAAAATTCTGTGGAGCTTCCTGACTGGTGAACATGGAGATGGACAGAGAGGGTGACATACCCTGACTCCCCAGGGAGAGGGCACGGACACTCCGTGCTCCCTCCCAGACCATGCCCTGTGTGTATCCTTTAAAAATAAAACTGTAATAATTAAGTATGGCATTTTCCTGGGTTCTGTGAGTTGTTCTAGTGGATTATTGAACCTGAGAAAGTCATAGGAACCCCTGAATTTGTAGCCAATCGGGCAGAATTGTGGGTGAGTGGGGACCTCGCTTGTGGCTGGTATCAGTAAGGGCCATCTTATAGAACACTGAGTTCTGAAACCTGGAGAGTGTGACCCTAGATGAAAGTGCTTAATAGGAAAATTGTACTGAAGTATACCAAACTAGGGGTGAAACAGAACAGGTAGCTCACAAAAATATACCTTTTTTTCCTAATTGTCTTCCCCTTCTCACCTAACCTCTGGCTGTCCTACCTCCCTCTACATATCCCTTTCCACCTGCCTGGAGTTGTTATTTCTTCCTATAGAATAAACAAACCCCAGTCTCTTGCTGTCCTTGTGCCTAAGAAATGTTGCAGTGTTGATTATCAGAGTAAAGTTTAGTGACTTCCTTCTCCGCACAACTCTATAGAGAGAACTTGGCTTAGAAGAGACTTAACTTTGATCTCAGTATCCAGAAAAATTCAGCAGCAGTGTTTGGGAAAGGGTAAATTGTGATTCTGTGCATAAAAAAAATGGATTTTCACTCTAGTAATTTTCTCCTCAACTATTTGAAGTCAAACATACCTCACCACCATAAGGATGAGTTCCTTTCCCTACAAACAAGAAATTTTTATTTCTTCTACCTTGGTCTTATTATCCCAGTGAAGCATTTTCCTCTCCTTGCTGGCAATGGATGGAAAGTTTGTACCCAAACTCCCCCAAACTAATGTGTTAAAACCCTAATCCCCAATACGATGGTATTTGAAGACAGGGCCTTTGGGAGGCAATTAGGTAACAATGGTGGAGTCTTCATGTTGGATTAGGACCCTCATAAGAAGAGACAAGCTTGCTTCTTCTCTCTTTGCTCTCGGCCATGTGAGAATACGAAGAGAATGTATCAGTCTGCAAATTAGGAAGCAGGCTTTCATCAGGCACTGGATCTATCAGCGCTCCGATCATAGACTTCCAGCTACCAGAACTGTGCAAAAACAGTTATCTGCTGTTTAAGCTACCCAGTCTATGGTATATCTGTTATAACGGCAACCTAAATAAGACACTGCACAAATTGTATTTTCACCTAAAATAACAAAAAGTAATGGTGTGAAGTCAAAATATCTTTTCCTCTAATGTTAGATTTCTATTCATTAAGGATTGAGTGGTGGTGATAGAAATTTCAGTTCATTTATTCATGAAGACCTAATGGAATTAAAATTAGCTCAACTCAGTTGCAAAAATACCAGGGCTATAGGTGGCTACAATTTCTTTAAAAAAATAAAAATAAAGTTTATCTTTTTCAAAATGTTATTTAAAAAATTTACTTTATTTAAAAAGTGTATATATAGTACGTTCCATGACATAAAATTCTAGACAAAGTAGATTTAAAAACAGCAAAATAGAAAATGTAAATATTCATTTTGTTTTCCTATGTATGTCTTTTGTCCATTTATTGTCTTCTGCTAGGCTTGCATTTCTTTGTATTACAATCTGATTCACACTTATAGTAAAAAAAGTTTTTAAATATCATAGACAGGTATAACACATAAAGTATAAATTCCCTTTCTCCACCCCCTCCTCAAATATTGGTGAACATCCTTTCAAACTTTCAACCACATAGATATACGTCTTTTATATAAACAGTTACACAGTACACATGTTTTTCTGAAAAGACTTGATTTTTTCACTGAACACTGTTATAGAAATCTTTCATGATGGTACATTTAGAGCTACTTCATTCTTTTCAATGGTTGTACTGTAGTCCTTAATGTATTCATATCTATTTAGCCGATTTCCTAAGAATGGACATTTAAGGTGTTCCCAACATTTACTCATAAAAACAATGCCACCACAAACGTTGATAGCTTATTTAGACAAATGCAGTTATTGCATTTATTTCCATATCCTTACATGCCTCTCCTCCTTTCAAAAATCTGGTATTTTTTCATGAAAGTTAAAGTATTAAGAATGGCTAATGGAAATCATAGGTAATGTGTGAACTAAAAAGGAATCATGATTTTAGTAATTTTATTTTTAATAAATTATGTTTATGTCAACAAACCAGAAAGCCATGTAAAACTAACTCTTTTTAAAGGCAATAACTGAGTTGGTATGAAGGAGGGTTATTTAGATGAAGGGTGCTCCTCCCAGTGGAATTTCCTGAAGTGTTCCACTTAATTTCTTAAGCACATCCTTTTTGTTACACCCCCAGAAACTGCCTGGTTTGTCTCCACTCACTTTTAACTCTTTGGCAGCAGGTGATATAAATTTTAAAAATTTATATTTTTTATGTTTCTAGGGAAATGCCATCAGGAAGGACCTGGGGTTGGAGGGCAGGGGGATATGAGGGAACGCGAGCTTTCTCTATCTCAGCTTTGATGAGTCCCAAACTCCATGTACAATATATAGAAGGCACAGATTCGTTAAGGTCTGGTCTCAGTACAGCTTGCCCTTTATTTACACCTGTGCAATTGTACATTTGAAAAACTTGGGTATTAGAGTTTTCCACGGATACTTGGCTTTGATTACATTGTTCTTAAATAGGATTTTGCTCTTATCTAGTTAAGAAAATTCTTATTGATGTTCAAAAAATAATAGATATGACTACTTTAAGGTGGTTACATGGTCTCCCAGATTAATATTAATAAGTAAATATTTTAATTAGGAGAGTAAATATTTTAAGATTGGGAGTGTGGATAGTTGTGTTTTGGAGTGTGATTCTTCAGTTAACTGATCTTGAATTGGTGGTATTACAAGGAGTGTGTAATGAATTTCTGGGCAATAAAGCTTAAATCTGGACCGTGTCCTAAAAGGCAGAGGAAATTTCCAATTTTTATCTTAGCAATGCAACCCAATGAAATAGCAGAGGGGCGCAGTGAGGAATGGACACCTGCCTTTATTGTCATCTTATTAGGGAATCCCAAGATACGAGGCTTCCTGCAGCTTATGGCTGAGGTTTTCAAGTGTCCCTTTAAAAGATTAAAAAGAATTACAGATATCCACCTAACTACAGTTACCTTTATCTATTCAATAAATACACAATGAATGGTACCTATAGGGAGCTCTCATCTATTTTAATAACTGTTTTGTCCTTGATAAGTGTACAACCCAGATAGATTGGAAATTACTAGCTTAAGGCACAATTTCTCCTTACTTTTGTCTCAGGTGTGGGTAAAACTTAGCTAAAAAAGATATGAATGAGTTTTTAAAAAATATTCCCTCCATAGAATCCATGCTACTGTTAATAACAGAGTCATCCTCTTCTTTATTCTTATCAGGCCTTCTAAGAAGAGGCTTGCTATTACTGAATGTCAAAAGCAGCTTGCAAAAGGAGAAATGATGCAGTGAGAAGGAGGAAAAAACACTGCACAAATATTTTTTCTTCATGATTGGAAGAGGAAGAAGGAAAATGCACAAGGGAGAAAAATGAATTATTAAATATGAAATATAGACTTCTGGTCAAGATAGAGGCATAGGCAGACAAACTTTGCCTCCTTACATGACCATAAGAAGAATTACAACTAACCTCAATACAAAAAACAACCAGAACTGCCAGACAATTGAACCGTATGGAAGTCTGACAACCAAGGATTTAAAGAAGCCATATTCATCCAGATAGGTAGGAGGGGTGGAGTTGCAGAGCTGGGGTGGAGAGGGCGCAATGTGATGAGGAGAGGTGGCAGCAGTGGTGGTGGAATGGGTGGTCCCACATTCACGTGTGGTGGATAAAAATCAGGAGGGATACCATGGGAGGGAGTGATCCCAGCCCCAGGCCAGACTGCACAGCCCAGGGTTCCAGTACCAGGAAGATAAAGCCTCATAACTTCTCGTAAAAACCAATGGGGGTTGGAGTAGTGGAAGCAACTGCCCGTTTCTCAGAAGAATCATTTAAATGGAGCTGCATGTACTTAGAACATATGCAAACCCACATACTCTGGGAATCACCACCAGGGCAACTACAAGAAGGCTGCCAGTCGCATACAGGAAGTAGGTAAAGTGACTGGAAACTAGGTGAGTGCTGGGCGAACCTTCAGAAGCCAGGCAGTGTCATTGTGCCTCTCCGCCCTACACACAGAGCCACGAAGTGGTGAAGCAGGTTGCCTCGCCCTGGTGAATACCTAAGACTCTGCCCCATACAATTTAACAGGTGGGTTAAGACAGGCAGTCAAGGTAGCTTTACCTAATACACAGAAACAAACACAGGTAGGCTGCCAAATTGAGGAGACCAAGAAATATGGCCCAAATGAAAGAACAGAACAAAACCCCAGAAAAAGAACTAAACGAAATAGAGATAGCCAACCTATCAGATGCAGAGTTCAAAACACTAGTGATCAGGATGCTGAGAGAACTCACTGAGTACGGCAAAAGCACAAGAGAAGAAATGAAAGCTACACTATGTGAAATTAAGAAAAATCCACAGGGAACCAGCAGTGAAGGGAAGGAAGCCAGGATTCAAATCAATGATTTGGAACATAAGAAAGAAATAAACATTCAACCAGAACAGAAAGAAGAAAAGAAAGTTTAAAAAAACAAGGAGAGTATAAGATGACTCTGGGACATCTCCAAAAATTCTAACATCCGAATCATTTGGATACCAGGAGAAGAGGAAGAGCAAGAAATTGAAAACTTATTTGAAAAAATAATGAAACAAAACTTCCCTAATTTGGCATCAAAAATAGACATACAAGTTCAGGAAGCACAGAGACTCCCAAACAGGTAGGACCCAAAGAGGACCACACCAAGACACATCATAATTAAAATGCCAAAGATTAAAGACAAAGAGAGGATCTTAAAAGTAGCAGGAGAAAAGCAGTTAGTTACCTACAAAGGAGTTCCCATAAGACTATCAGCTGATATCTAGCCTTTGCAGGCTAGAAGGGACTGGCAAGAAGGTATTTAAGGTAATGAAAAGCAAGCACCTACAACCAAGATTACTCTATCCAGCAAAGCTATCATTTAGAAACTGAAGGGCAGATAAAGTGCTTCCCTGACAAAGTAAAGTTAAAGGAGCTCATCATCACCAAGCCATTATTACATGAAATATTAAAGGGACTTATTTAAGAAAAAGAAGGAGATCAAAACTATGAACATTAAAATTACAACAAACTCACAACTATCAACAACTGAATCTGAAAAAAACAAAAACAAAAACAAACTAAGCAAACAACCGGAACAGGAACAGAATCATAGAAATGGAGATCACATGGAGGGTTATCAGTGTGGGAGGGAGAATGGGGGAAAACATGCAGGCATTAAGAAGCGTAATTGGTAGGTACCAAATAGACAGGGGGAAGTTAAGAATAGTACAGGAAATGGAGAAACCAAAGACCTTATATGCATACCCATGGACATGAACTGAGGAGGGGGATTGCTGGAGGGAAGGGGGGTACTGGGTGGAGGGGGGCAAAGTGGGAAAAAGTGGGACAACTGTAATAGGATAATCAATAAAACATGCTTAAAAAATAAATTACCCAATCATTAACTTCCATGAAAAGAAAAATATGATGTAGATGGTTTCCTGGAGAATGATTTCTATTTTGGCAAACCTCTCTACTATGATCCACAAGCCTTTTTATTTTATTTTTATTTTTTTTAGGGAAGCTGATACTGATAATAGCAGTTTTCACTCAAAAGAAATTAATATCTGAAAATATCTGGTAATACTTGCTTTAAATTGCTCTATCCACCCATATTACATAAAGCCACCAAGAGAATGAATTCTCTGGGTAAAGTCTCCCAGGCTGTGTTTCTCACAGCTTAGATTCTATCCGAATGCTTCCATCAAAGATGTCGCTGGCATATAGTGGAGTGTAAATCCAGGCTGACTTAAAGCTCTTCTTTGAAAGGTCTTTTCCTGTGGCACTGGCAGATGGATGTGCTATCATCTGGCTGAGAAACGAGTTCCATTCCATCACGTATTTCAGGTTTGCTGGATTGGCGCTCAGCATATTTCTGAAATGTGTTTTGAACAAAAAGATTAGTCCATACTTCATTCCACTAATTCCTTCCCACTTGTGCTGTCATTTCTAGTTGCTGCGTACCAAAGGTCTGGTTTGGAGTGGTTATTCTAGTCTTAAAGTTACATTTTAACTTTAGTTATTATAGTTACTAGTGTAATATTCCACAATCTAACAAGGAACCCTGATCCACAATTTTATGTGTTGATAGGAAGCCTCTACGAAAAGGATGTTAAGCCAAGTGTCTATGAAACTACAGTACAGCTTAGCATTTATTCTTTGCCTGTTAATGAATAATTAACTTTATTGACTATTCAAATCAGATGATAAGCATCTCAAAATAAAGTCAATGGTCTCACCTATCCCTCCTTTTAGGCCTGTGGTCACACACGTTTTGTAAATGGTGACGGGCCTGTGAAATATTCCTCTACTTTGGCCACTGACAAATATTCCTATAAATTGGATATTTCGGTTCAGTGGTTTCATTTACATTTAGCTGCACACTCCTGGTCCAGGGCCAAACCCAACAAAATACTGACATGAGTACATGAGCCTAATTAGTATTGTAGGGAGGGAAACTCCTACCAGCCCAGCAGAGGGAACAGAACTCATCTAAGGGAAAGGTCGCTTCTAGTAAATGGTGTAATTTATCATTTAAATTTTTCTATGAGAGATTAATATCCACAAGCATCTGAGGGAACTTACTTTTTTTCTGCCCAAAGAAAAATAAGTTTAGGTTAAAAACAAGAGTATTCACTCTTACTTATTTTCTTCATGGTTAGATTTTAATGAGTAAAACACGAGGTAGTTATTCAAAGAACCAATCCTTGGATTGCCAATAAACATTTGTACAGTACTTCATTATTTAGCCTTACAGTGTTAAAACTTATTGCCTTGGTTGGCTCAGTGGATTGAGCTCCAGCCTGCAAACCAAAGGGTTGCTGGTTCAGTTCCTAGTCAGAGAACATGCCTGGGTTACAGGCCAGGTCCCAGTGGGATGCACGAGAGGCAACCAGACATTGATGTATCTCTCCCTCTCTTTCTCCCTCCCTCCCTTCCCCTCTCTCTAAAAATACATAAATAAAATCTTTTTAAAAACCTATTATAAATATTTTTCATTTGTTTGTTTTATGTAGCAAGCTAAATATCTGCTTTCCATCCTCTACTGTGATAGCAAATGAATCGATCTGAAGTAGTAGGGAGAACAAAGAGGTGGACATTTTGAGCAGAAAGAGTTGTTAATGACCTATAGTCTAACCCTCTAATTTTCCAGATGAGGAATTCTATAAGGCATTTAATAAGAGAAGACACTGACGAGATAGGAAGAACTGTTTGTCTATTTTTGTAAGGCTCTAAGTATTGTTTTTGTAATAGCGAATGAAGATAAAAATATGCTGGCTACAAAGGGACTTAGCACTATTCCTACTTTCCATAGGCTGGTGTCTCAGCTTAACCAGAGTCCCACAGGCTGACTCTCCGGAGCTCCCTGGAAGCGAGGCACTCAGGCCACGCATGTGGTCTGGGGACGAGCAACCCGGCAGGATGGACACTCTGCACGGACCTGCAGTGCTCTGTAATAATAGCAGTAAAGCCTGTGCGGCTGTAGCAAGTCCCTAGCAGTCAGCTGCCCTTCTTTTGCAATCCTCTTGGCTTCTTCATCATTTTCCTGAAAGGTTTAGAAAGAAACAGTGAATGAAAATTGCTCTGTGACCCATGGACGAAGCTAAAGGTGAGTGTGAGAGCGGAGAGATGTGGGGTTGAATATGAACAGCATGGGAGAGATGGAACACAATGAAAATACAACTTAAGAACAAGGCTATGAAAATAGACCAAGTAGCCTCCTAGCCATCTCTGTTACATGGAAATGCTCGTGCATGTTTGCACCCTATTCTGCAGGTCCGGTAACAGCCCCACCCTGCCCCGCCACCCCGCAAAGTGCAACAACCCACATGCAGCCTCTGTTGGGACTATCTTGGTACTTTCCTAGGTACCCAGGAAGCTTGGGGCTCAGCATCTGTTTCCCCATTTTAGCCTCCTCTGTTTGATATTAAAATGCAAGTTAGAATAGAATGAACCAGTTTTCATGTTAAAACATCTCTTAAAAATTCTATTTAAATATGCCATCAGAGGCCCGAAGTTGTTACAAAATGTTGCTGAGGCAAGGCTACATTGTTGTTGCAATAAAAATTCAGTCATTGGTACCCACAGGCTGTTCCTTCAGCTCCAGGAAGAGTCAGCATTCCTAATTGTATTTTGGGGGAGAGCTAATGTTCTAGCATGCTGCCCACAGGAAAAGCCACTTGCAAGCAACTCTGATTCTCTATAAAGGGTCACAAAAATTATTCTGCCTCATGCACCCAGTTATTTCCACAACCAAATATTGCTTCTTAGAAACTTAGAAACAGGATGAAGTCTTATAATGGAAGTGTAAACTTTTATAGTTTCATAATAAACACAACAGCTTTTCAAAACTTTTCCCTTGAAAGAGAATTCTTATTTTATGGGAAAGTTGTGATTCTTGGGATGTTGTATGTAATGCATTCATTATGAACTTGTGTCTTTTCTGACTGGAGAGAAGAGCACCATACTGACTTAGTGCATAAAGTGCTTAAACACTGGTCTTTTCATTCTATAACTTGCATTTGGAGGATTTTTGCTCATGTGTGTATATGCACGAATAGTGATTCCTTTAGAAATAAATCTATGTTCTACATAATGCTGGGCTTCAAATCTTCTAAAAATCCTCAAAAATGTTGACAGGGGGTATACAAAATTATACTGATGTTGGTTCTTTAGATATATCAAGGGAATAAAAATTTCAGAAAACATGCCTTTTGACTAAATTATGTTAACATTACATTGTGTTATGATGGAATTCGTGTAATTAATACTGGTGAATTTGTTATTGCCTAAAGAAACTAAAATTCAGAAAGCCTACCTTGGCCCATTTAACTTTCTCTAGTAAATCAGCAAGATTTCTTTGAATCGGTACATAATGTTTCCAAGGCTTCAGTGCCACATAGAAATGCTCATAGTACGGGGAGTCTTGCTTCAGGACCAGGCTGTCGCCCAGCATGAGGTACGGGTACCTGTAAGCAGCCACGGTCCCATCCACATTCACTTGGTACTTGTACTAAAAGATTAAAACAAACATAAACAAAAATTTTAACAGTCATGTGCTTCACTTCTGCCTCTCATCAACACTGTGATACTAGGTATAAAGGAATTAATTTCCACTTTCTCACTTCCTTGTTTAACGGTGTTATATTTTATTTTGTAACTCACATTTTCTCTGCATATTAAACTCAAAAGCAGCCATTAACAGGTCAATTTTAAGAAATACAATGCACTTAAAGATAAGGTGACAAATAATTTGAGAAAATAGGAATACCTGTTTCAACTACATCTATGCAATGGGAAATCAGATTCCTGGAACAAGGTAGGAAAGCTATTTTCAAAGGTTTGATATTTATTAAGCTGAATATTGACAGTAGTTTAAAGTTTTACTTATACATTATCGTTTTTTGTGCCTTCTACCCACATCAATATGAAAAAGGAAGGTAGCATTCAGTTTTAGAGTTGAAGACAGAAACCTGGAGAAGTCTAAGGACTCGCGTGATTGATACTGGTGACAAAGTACATACTCTGTTTACATATTTGTTGGACTAATAAACTCTGATTGGTGTTTCAAAATCGCTTTTCATGGCTGTTAAAGCTCATTCAATTACAATAATGTGAAGCAGGTATTAGCATCCGTCCTCCCCCTTTTTTTAACAAATGAGAAAACTAACATTTGGAGAAATTTATAAACCTCTCTTCTCTGAGTCCAATCCCTTGTTCTTTTCATTATATCACACTGGGATGAACAGGATATACTGAGAAATTTGGTAATCAAATTTTTCTTAAATAACCGAAACCAAGGAACCAAGGAGCTTGCTCGCCAGCCGGGCTTTGTCACGAGGCTCACCCTCTGTCTCCTGGAGCCTCAGGGCAGCGCTCTGGAGCAGGGAGGCAGTGGCACGAATGACTAGAGGGCAGAGGTGGCGGGAGAGAGGAAGGCCCCACAGTCAGCGGCAGGGGCAGGACTGGAGGCGGGACTTAACCCCAATTCCGGCTCCTATTTTACTTGCATGGAATTTATCCTTTTTCGATTTACAAAAGGCATTCGAGATCATTTTATGCAAGAGACGTTTATATACCCAGCTTGTTCAACGCAAATACAAAAAGAGAACAACAAAGAAATGCACCCAAACTTCAGGTTAATCCTTGTACTATATTTTGAGTATTAAATATAGTTCTGAGCTATTTGGGAGACAAAATGAACAACAAAAGTAAACCACGATGAGTTTTGCAATTGCTCATGCCTGATAAGAAAGTGTGTCAGCGCACAAGACGAAGAACTTGGCCCAAGCCCAGCTATTTACAGATTTACCACTTCATATCCACCCTGGATGACTTGAATGCATACCTTAAAGAAATCAAAGAACCCTATCAATTTAGCTTTTCCAAGTTCCTTTTCTTTCTCTTGGAAAAAGAAATACCCTGTAATTCCTGCGTCCAGAAGCTGTGGATTTTCTTTGGACAGCTGCACCAGCTGGAGCCTCTCCTCTCGGCTGTCTCGGCCTCTGAAGAAAGCTTTCTCTGTTTTATTGATCCAGGAAGGCCCTAGAAGTTTGAGACCATAAAAATTGGCTATGGATTTGAAACTTTTATATGGTATATATAACCATCTTTAATCTATCATTGTCATCGAAGATGTTAAAGTTCTTTTACCATCAATACACCTTCTACAGTAAATGCTATTTCCAAAGTTATGGGGTTAGAATGCTCTAATTTTATTCATTTGTCTATTAGGGAGAGTTCACTCAAATGCTGGAGTTTCTGTAGTACAACATTAGAAAATATCCAAAATAATATTAGATCAAGTTAAAAAAAAAAAAGAGAGACTCAATGACTTGGCCTGTTTACCAAGGCATCAGCTTCTTCCATCTTTTGTGTTTCGTGATAAAAAAGGAACTAGGCTTTTGTTCTTAGGGTGACCAGAACAAACTATATAATTAAGTAACACCCACACAGGATGCTCAGAATTTTGAGTACATTACTCTGAATACAGGAAGAACTTTTTCTAATATGCTGTTAAATGCAAATATATATGTATATATATACATAAATATACACACACACATACACATATACATACAAACATGTAAACAATAATTTATAATTTATATTCTCTCTTTCCTGGTAGGGAAATATTCTGGAAAAATGAATTTAGAGCTATTTTTATTACTCCATAGAGAGGTCATTAGTTAACACCTATCAGTATTCTAAGGAATAAATCACAAAACAGGAATTGGAAGGGATCAAATTCTTTACTATGCTAGCACACTCTTCAGAAATTCATCGTCATCAAATGAAGAGCAGGTCAGTTTTCATTTTGCATTATCTTTACATAATTTAAAAGGAGCCCGCCAAACCACAACAAACAAAAAGAGGCCATAGAGAGATGGCAGGGTTTCTTCTATGCAGAGTTCAGGCTAATAAAAAGGTGTGTTGTGCCATAAACCAAAGGCCATAGAAGAGGGAGAAAGGAATTCAGATTTTAAAGAATCAAGAAAGGCAAGAAAAAGGAAAGGGGAGAATTTCTTCCAAAGTGTTGGAGGTAGTAATATCCAAATTATGCTGCTATCATATTCTCTTAGGTACGCATATAATTTCATACTTTTCAAAATTCTCTCTCACTTCATCTAGCAATTTGAAGGCACTGGAGTCAGAATTAAGTCAAGTGACAATGTTACCAAATATATATGATCAAATCGTATTTATAAGTAAACAACTCAAAAGAGACTCAGTTATGGTAGATTTGGACATTACTACCCCATCTCATATATTGTTACTTTTTATAGTAGAAGGATCCTAAACAAGCCTCTTTAGAGTTTAGGGTGCTGGGGTTTTTCTGTTTTTGCTTTTTAAAGGTTTTATTTTATTTATTTTTAGAGAGAGGGGAAGGCAGGGAGAAAGAGAGGGAGGGAAACATCAATGTGTGGTTGCCTCTCACGCACCCCCTACTGGGGACCTGGCCCCCAACCCAGGCGTGTGCCCTGACTGGGAACTGAACTGGCGACCCGTTGGTTTGCAGGCTGGCGCTCAATCCACTGAGCCACACCAGCCAGGAAAGGGTGCTGGGTTTTTTTCTTGGTTAGAAAATAAGAAAAAAATGGTTATTTAAACATATATATATGTTTATAATATATATATATATATTTAAAAAATAAATATATATATATATATTTAAATAATATATATATTTAAAAAATAAACATATATTATAAACATAATATATAAACATATATCAGGGATAGATACACACTATCCCTGACTAAACAGCCCCTTCACTGTTTTTTACCCCTAAGCTTTTTCTTAGATAATGAACTTGAATTTACCTGTATTCCCCTGAATAGAGAGGAGATCATTTGTAACACCCCTCATTGCTTCAAGTGTGGAGTGGGTGATGTCATATGTGGGAAGGATAATATCTCGTGAATCCTGAGAGCCACACCATGAAATGATAGGTAAAGGGCCAGGGGTTTCGTTGACTTTTCGATGTTCCAAGGGCCAATCTCCAAGATTAATATAAAATTCTAAATCTGGGAGAAGAACCTGAATAAACCAAAATATAAATGTAAGTGCTGGGAAGACCTCATTCTTTGGTACCAAATGCTTTCATTCTTTGTCTTTCTTAAATATTTCAGATAAAACCAAACACTTGAAAATGGCAGCAAAAGAGAGAAGCATGCTTCTCCTTCATCAGTAGCATCAGAAATCCAGGATGAGGATGATACATGGTCAATTCACTTAATGAGGAATCAGCTAAACATTTTAAATTGTTTCATCTGACTGAAGCTGAGACTGTACAGACGGGTATAAGCGAGCGGCTTCCTTTCTGGCAGCTGTGTAAATGAATATCTACAAAGTTAGGCTCAAGCCCTTGCTTTCCTTCTCTATCAAACCTCTCTATCACATCTACCTTTGATTCCGGCATCTGCTCCTCCCGTCTACCTCCACGGTCAGGGTCAGTTCGGGCCTTTATCATCTCTTACCTAGATTGTTGTTAATAGCTTACTTATTACTTGGTGTTCTGATGCTAGGCTCTCCCCGCTCTAATCTGTTCCCTACATTTCTAAAACCCAAGTTAATGTTACTACCAGGCTTAACAGAACCTTAAGCCTTTAGGACAAGGTCTAAACTCTCTGGGTAGAATTCAAGGCCCTGCTATCTTGCTCCAGTGTAGCTTTGACCCTCATCTTCCATCTGCTTATGTGCCAGTAAACTTTGGGCTACTCTTTGAAAATGCTGTCACTTTAATAGGTAGTTCTCTTCAGTTGGAATGTTTTTCTCCCACTTACTCACTTGGTACTCTCCTTTCTCATCCTAAACCCAGATCTAATGATACCTCCTGTATGACCCACCCTCCCAGGCGTTGTAACCTAGGTACCTACTTTTCTCTCAGGCCTATCATGTCATGGCACAATTATTTGTTTGTATTCACTTCCCACCCTCACTTCCAACTTGTAGAAACAAGTCCTACTAGAGTGAGGGGCTCTAAGAGCAGAGGTGACACTCATTTATCTTAGCTTTCTTCCCAGTCACTGGGCAAAGAACCTGGAACAAAAGGGAAGGGCAAGGGGTAGACTATTTACACTATTGCTCCCCTAATGTCATTCATAAGCCCATTACTAACCTCCACATCAGTAGTTCTGCCTATAGAGCAGGGGTTCTCAAACTCAGCACTATTGGCATTTTGTGGTAGGTAATTCCTTGCTGCGGGGGGCTGTCCTATGCATTGTGGGATGTTTAGCAGCATCCCTGGCCACTCCCCACTTGATGCTAACAGCAGTCACCCAGTGGCGACAACCAAAAATGTCTCTAGGCATTGTCAAATGTTCTCTGAAGGACATAATTATCCCTCGTTCAAAACCACATGAGTACACGATACAGGGATACAGAACAGGGTGCACTGGTGGCGGCCTGGGAAGGAAGCACCCCCTTTAGGATCAGGGGCCCATAATATGCTCACACTGTGGGCTGGTCAGGGTGGGGGAGGGGGCAACTGCTATTCAAAATCAGACACGATTGCCGTCACACATTCAGTATACTTGGGAGTTTGTGCAGCCTATACCGGGGAAGCTGGCTTTTGGTTTAGGAAACTACCCTGATGGTCTTTCTGGGTGAGAAATGTAAAAATTGCTCATCTTCACCCCTAACTGTGCATGGTCAGGAAGAAAGAACAAAAGTCACTTTGATTACTGTGCTTAAGAGTTTTGAAAATGCAGAAAGAGGGCTGAATAGAGGAACTGGGTGCGGGGCGGGGGGACTGTGGCCAAGAGTCTGATTAATACAGGGATATCTATTTTTAAATGTTAGGGTTTTTGCTGATTGATTGATTGATTTTACTAGGTGCTAGTACAAAATAACTTTTCTGTTACTCCAACCTTCCCCCTTCTATACAGAGTATCTCTTAGAGGTGCTCATAGTAAAACAAGAAAGATGTGTCCCAAAATCAAGTCATTTTGAGGTGACAAGAAGAAAACAGCTGCAGAAAGTGAAATCGGAGTGGAGGGAATGTTCAGCAGGAATGGAAAACCTTTGGAAGTGACCGTGAGGCTATCACTGTCTGGGAGTTTGCAGAAACCTTGGGAGGGCCCTGTGCCCTGCTTACCTGGGATAAAGGCTAAAGCCGTTCAATGTAAATGCTAAAGGAGAGGGAGATCCAAGAAAGTGGAGAACTTACAAACACTCAAGAGGTAGGCGTCCTACACGCATGTTTCCAAGCCTGGAATCCATTTCCATCCTTTGCCATTATTCTCCTAAGCATTTAAAGGTTACAACTAAATAATTAAATTACATTGTTTTAAAAATCAGTGAATTCATTCTCCTACCTTTCTCGCCAGTGATAGCAAAATCTCATCTGAGAACATTTTGAAGTCTGTGTATTTCCCCAAAGATCTCCGGTAGACGTGGTTATTGAGAATCGTGTAATGAACAATGGCACCCCTCTCTTCCCCAAACCTTTTAGGAACTTCATTTAGCATCTGCTGGAGATTAATACTGGGGAAAGGAGCAAAATCCTTTGCAATCTGTGGTTCTTCAGTCGGACAAGAAAGAGTTTTCTGCCAGGCCTGAGGGTCTTCTGGACATTCGCAGTACTCATGGTATACTGGTCCTAATGGAGGCAAAAGGCATACGATGCCACACTTTATTAACCAGCGCAAGGCAGAGAGTTGTTTCCACCCTTGATGTGAATGGGGGGTGGTTTCTAAGATTATCCAGACAGGGACAATCTGCCCTACATGCATCGGTAGTGAGAGTGGTTCTATCAGAGTCCTGCGCTTCCATTTTCTGTCTCCCTTTCACAGCCCCTAGACAACCTAGTATATGGCACATGCTCTCTCCCAATGTAACCTATTCTTGGCAAATTAGCTGATAAATTTATTTCTAATGAGTTATAAGTGGCTGATGAACGTCATGCAACTTACCTTATGCAAAGAATGAAGAATGCTGGAAATGGGGACTGTATAATGGCTAAATAGCCAAGATATTTTTCTTAGCATTTGAACATCTTTAAATGATGCAGTTTTCTTTCCCTTAAAATTTTAAGTTAAATTGAACTTTAGGAGATTCATCTACCGTGTTTACTTTGTTACATATGACTTCAAGGTAGTCATGACCCAATCTGAAAGGCATGGGATCTACATATGAGGTTGGCTCTGGATGATGTGACAATCACTTACCTTTCAAAATATAGGGAGACTGGGCTACGTGTTCATCACCGTAAAGGACCTCTATCTTCAGCCCTTCATTGACAGTTTCATACATCCTATACCTCATCAAAAATGTCCCATCATTCCTGTCCAAAGGTTTAGGGACATGAATCCGGACTGCCTCTTTAGGTGAAAGAGATTTGATTACTACCTTGAATTCTGTTTGACCTGAAAGAAAAATACATATAAATGACTCTAGTAGTTCACAGTTACTTTGTTGTAACAATTAGTGGATAGCTGTCTCTACACAGAAGTTACTTATTTTTCTAGGAACCAATGGTAAACAAAAATCATTTTAGTTTGAAAGATCTTTGAGGCCAGAAACTATGGAGGTTTATGTCTTCAAACCAAGAAACTGACTCAACATTGATTCATTAGTCGTTCAATAAAGATTTATTGAATGAACAAAATTAATTCACAAAAAAAGGCAAGGAAGACAATTAACTTTTCACATATTTGATTTTTTCTCTTTTGGGTAGGTTGAAAGCCCTGGGAGTTTAAAAATCTGTGAATCTTAGAATAGCAGAGCTCTAAAGCAGTCCAACCTTCTCCTTGTAAGACATACACAAGCTTTCTCTGTAAACCATTTTAATATCAAATAGCCCTCGTTCCTGAAAAAAATTTTCCTTTAACTAACCCAAATCTCAAAATATGCATCTAAGCCCATTTCCTTAAGTGGAGAGAGATTATTGCTAGTTACCAGGCCATGCACAGGTGCACACACACGCACAGTCACACACCTCTGCAACAACTAGGGTTTACTTCTCTAAGCTTGTTTCCTCAGGTTGAAATGAAACAGTTATACGAGGATGGTCTAACATCTCTTTTAACTCAAAAATTCTGTGGGTTTTCTGTTCCAGGGTAAATTATACCTACTTAGAAGCTTTCCCTTCTCTTTTGGCAGGACAGAGCTGACGTATATAGGCTTTGGAACAATGCTGTTATGATTAACGTTACTGTGGCCCAGGTATAAATGATGAGGCCTTTCTCCTGAGTGTGCAGAGGATGTATATGTGCTCCTCAGTGTGGATCTGAACCTTAGGAGCTATGAGAATAAAGGTTTGTTAATGTCCTACCCACAATTAATCACTTTTTTAAAAGTAGTGAATCCTCTGAAATCCACAGCCTAACGAATAATAAGTACCAGAGTATTTTTTCATCTCATATCCCTCATATTATGAGATTAAGTATATTTAATACAGGGGTGGGATAAAGTAGATTTACAGTTGTTTGTAATAAATAATATAATAATGAATACATAAATAATAATACAAGAATGAACTCTGTGTTTCATGTACAGTCACAACTGTAAATCAACTTTTGCCCACTCCTGTATTTATTTTTGAAATTATTGAAAAAGTATGTATCTCCTATTTTAAGTTCCGAAGTGCAGTGAGTAAAATTTCTACTTTCTTTTGGTGTTCTAAGGTTTTATTTTTTCTCATGGGTCAGAAGAAATGTTTCTCGGTCTCTTCAATTTAGTAACAGTAATGTAGTATCTGAAATTTTGCTATTAAATAATTAAGTACCAAACACATACGTTTTGGGATATCTTAAACAAATAGGCAAAATTATTAAAGAAATCTGCTAAAATAAATGACCTATAACAGATAAATAGGGGGAATGGTTGTAAAAGAAAGATAATAATAGAGTGTGAAATTATTTCAAATGTTGGCCAATTACCTGAAATGCTTAACGAAACACATAAGTTATTGATTTATGTTATCTCCCACTTGGTTTCAGAAAGGCAATGAGGTGTCGCAGAGTGAAAACCAGAAAGGCAGAGTCTGGGAACTAGAGAGTCATTTCCATTACTCCCTCTCAGACCAGAAAGAGTACAAAAATATTTTCTTTTCCTCCATAAATTTATAATTTTAATAAACAGAACAAATATAAGACAAGCTTTGTAATGGCTGATTGGAATGAGCTGGGTTTACAGAAGAAAACTAGCTCCAAAGTGCTTCATTATTTTTAAACTGAAAGTATTGGACTTGAACTCTACGGTCTCTTCCAGTCATAACATTTTTTTGTTTTTTACTGTGAAATAGCATTTAAAAGGTATTTTTCAAAATAAATGTATCAAAATATAGCCACTGGAAATACATATTTTAAATGATTATTTTTATAGTAACCTTTCATGGTTGTGTCATTATTGGCATGAAATTAGAATCATTGCAAAATAATAATGATCAGGACTTAAATGTAAATAAGCAATTCTAACCTCATAAAAGAGAAAATGAGAACAATGCAGTTGCAAATTTCTTCAAAATGAAGTAATATGAGTTCTCATTTGTGCTGGGGGCTAATATAATGGAACAGTTTTGAAGCTCAGCTTGACTTTTTCTACTCCATAAATTGAAAACTAATTGAATGAGAATGCAAGGCCTATATAGACAAAAGGAGGCTGGCAGAATCAAAGTCTTATTACATCAATAGAACCAGAAATTTTGAGGACTTTTGATTTGGAAAGAAATCAAAAACATTTTTTAAAAATTCACTTAGTAATTCTGTGCCTGTCTACAAGCTTGAAGTTTTCACATGTATTTTATTTCCTACAACAACTTGTAAGGTAGGGCCCTGGCCAGGTATCTCATTTGGTTAGAGCATCACCTACACACCAAGGTGGTGGGTTCAATAGCCCTGTCAGGGCACATACAAGAATCAACCAATGAATGCATCAATAAGTGAAACAACAAACTGATGTTTTTCTCTCTCCCTCCTTCTCTCTCTAAAAAAAAAGAACATGTAAGATAGGTATTGTTATCCCCATTTTACAGATCAGGAAACCAATGCTCCCTTGAAACATGTAAGTAACTCATCCAAGGTCACATACATAAGAGTAGCTGAATTAACGTTGTATCCTACTACTTTGCTGAATTCATTTATCAGTTCTAGTAGTTTCTTGGTGGAATCTTGGAGGTTCTCTACGTACAGTATCATGCCATCTACAAATAATGACAGTGTTATTTCTTCCTTTCCAATTTGGATGACTTTTATTTCTTTTTCTTGTCTGACTGATGTGGCTAGGACTTCCAGTACTACGTTGAATAAGAGAGGTGAAAGCGGACATCCTCGTCTTGTTCCTGATCTTAAGGGGAAGGCTTGCAGTTTTTGCCCATTGAGTATGATGCTGGCAGCGGGCTTATCATCTATGGCCTTTATTGTGTCTAGGTATGTTCCTTTTAATCCCACTTTGCTGAGAGTTTTTATCATAAAAGGGTGCTGGATTTTATCCAGAAATCAGCTGTACTTTTATATGACAGTAATGAACAACAGAAAGGAAAATTAATAAAACAATCCCATTCACAATTGCTACAAAAAGAATAAAATGCCTAGGAATAAACTTAACCAAAGGTGTAAAAGACTTGTGCTCATAAAATTATAAGACACTGAAGAAAGAAATTGAAGAAGACACAAATAAGTTAAAGCACAGACCATATTCGTGGATAAGAAGAATTAACATTATTAAAATGTCCATAGTACCCATGTAGAGGGAATCAAACCTGATACCAGAGATGAAATGCTAATTGCCCTGACTTATGATGTAAATGCTTCTCTCCCACCTCTGTAAGCCCTTTTCACACCAAATCTATACCACGCCTCCCAAGACCCTTACCCCACTTAGCCCAGCATAAAGGGAATGCGGGGCTATTGTTCTGGGCTCAGAATTTGGAGTTTGTCTCCTCTGGGCCCGTGCACGTAAGTAAAGATCGTGCTCCTAACCCCTCAGTGTCTGGTCGTTTCATTTTTTCCGTAACACCCAAAGCAATCTATAGATTCAATGCAATTCCTATCAAGATTCCAATGACGTATTTCACAAACTAGAAAAAAATATTTCAAAAATTTTTTATGGAACCACAAAAGACCGCACATACCAATAGCAATCCTGAGAAAGAAGAACAAAGTTGGAGGGAGCATGCTACCTAATATCAAAAAATACTATAATGCCATAGTAACCAAAACAGCATGGTACTGGCATAAAAACAGACACAGAGATCAATGGAATAGAATAGAAGAGCCCAGAAATAAACCGCACCTTTATAGTCAATTAATATTCAACAGAGGAAGCAAGCACATACAATGGGCTAAAGATAGGTTATTCAATAAATGGTGTTGTGAAAATTGGACAGATACATGCAGAAAAATGACCACCTTCTTACACCACACACAAGAATAAATTCAAAAGGGATCAAAGACTTCAGTGTTAGACCCAAAACCATAAAAATTATAGAAGAAAACATAGGCAGCAAAATCTCAGACATTGCTTGTAGCAATATTTTATTGGATATGTCTCCCCAGGCAAGGGAAATAAAAGAGGAAATAAACAAGTGGGACTACATCAAACTAAAAAGTTTCTGCACAGCCAAGGAAACAACGAAATAAAAAGACAACCCACAGAATGGGGGAACATATTCCCCGATGCATCTGATAAGGGGTTAATATCCAAAATTTATAAAGAACTCACAAAACTTGACATCAAAAAAGCAAAACAAAACAAAACAAAACCAAACCAACAACAACCCAATTAAAAAATGGGCAAAGGACCTGAATAGACACTTCTCCAAAGAGGACATACAGATGGCCAACAGACATATGAAAAGATGCTCAGTGTCATTAATCATCAGAGAACTGCAAATTAAAATCACAATGAGATATCATTTCACATCTGTCAGAACAGCTATCATCAATACATCAACAAACACCAAGTGCTGGCCAGGATGTGGAGAAAGAGGAACCCTTTTGCACTGTTGGTGGGAATGCAGGTTAGTGTAGCCACTGTGGAAAGCAGTAAGGAGATGCCTTGAAAAATTAAAAATGGACCTGCCTTTTGACCCAGCGATCCCACTTCTGGGATTATATCTGAAGGAACCCAAAACACTAATTTGAAAGAACATAAGCACCCCTATGTTCATTGCAGTGTTCTTTACAATCACCAAGATATAGAAGCAGCCCAAATATCCATCAGTAGATGAGTGGATAAAACAGTATCAGACACTTACACAATGGAATACTACTCAGCTATAAAAAAGAAGAAAAGTTTAGCCCTTGTGACAGTATGGACGACCCAGGGAACATTATGCTAAGTGAAATAAGCCAGTCAGAGAAGGACAAATACCATATGATTTCACTCATATGTGGAATCTAATGAACAAACTGAACTAACAAGGAAAATGGGGACAGACTCATATAGATGGGGAGCAGCTGGTGCGGGGTGGAGGTTAGATGGTGGAGGGATTGTGCAAAAAGGAAAAAGGATTCATGGACATAGACAACAGCGTGGTGATTGCTGGGGAGAGGGGGAGTTAAAGGGGACTAAAAGGTAATGGAAAAAATACAATAAAGACTAAATTTTTTTAAAAAAGAGTAGCTGAGCCATATCTGAACACTTGAACACAGCTTGAATCCTTCTCTTTCAAATCCCATCCTGAATCCGCCTGGTCACATCGAGTAATGTTAGCATACAGGTTCCCCGAATTCCAAGTTGGAGGAATAACCTCTGGCACTCTCCCTTGAATGGAGTTATTGTCTCCTGCCCCATTGTTCAGGAAGTTTATTAAAGCTCTCTGCAGCTGCAGCCGAAGCGTTGACCCCACATGACTAAGGGAAAGAGTCCCAGAAGGCCAACTGGTTTTGCCTTGAGGCACCTGGCTACCTGCTGACCATGCATGACAATTATATTACTTGGCGGTGTGATGAAAGGGAAAGAGCACAGAACTCCGTATCCCACAGTTGGCGCTGCCATGTAACAGCTATGGGGCCATGGGCAAAGTGTTTTAGCTTCACTGAGCCTCAGTTTCTTGTGTGTAAAGTAAAAAGAGTAATATCTGTCCTTCCAACATTACAAGACAATTTAGGAGAACAAATTAAATAAAGCAAGTTTAAAAAGAAAAGTACACAATCAGGAGGTAAGACTATTTTATGAAAATATCATTACTGACAAAGGTAGGAGAGGAATGAGTAAACAATGAACACGACTGGCCTTCAACAACCTGAGTTTGAACTGCTTGGGTCCGCTTATATGCAGATTTTTTTGATTAATATGCAATTGGTCCTCCATTTTCCTGGGTTTTATATCTGTGATTTAAATAACCACAGATTGAAAACAGTATTTCGATCCATGGTTGGGAATTCATGGATGCAGGAGGTTAACTTGATGCATGTTACACCATTTTACATAAGCAACTTGGGCATCTGTGAATTTGGGTGTCTGTGGGTATCCTGGAACCAATCACCCTCTAATATAGAGAAACACTGTAGTTAGGTTTTTGGGGAGTCAAAAGTTATACATGGATTTTATATTGTGCCAGGGTCAGTGCCCCTAACCCCCATGTTGTTCAAGGGTCAAGTGAATTTGTATCTTACCATCTTGACATATTCCAACCACCCTCCCTATGCTCCGTCTTTCTTTTCTTCTACAATTATTTACTGAGCATCTCTGCCAGGCACTGTACTAGATGCTGGGAATACAAAAATATCAACAGGTTCTGTCTACATTCATAATAGAAAGAAATATTCAATTTAAGTCAGAGGTTAGTGAAAATAGGTAGTTTTTTTCTCTATCCAAGGTTGTAGACTCCCTGATTTTTGACTGTGGACTCCAGTTTGAGATCCCCTGATTTAGACCATTCAAATTCACAACATGTTTGCTATCTATGTACCTGGAGATATGCAACATAATAATAGTATTCAGGCCCTATTAAATGAGAGTGATAATTACAGTAATAAGGGAATCTTGGTAAGTCATGTAAGGCAATCCACAGTTTGGGAAAAGTTTGCCTCTTTTCCAATTAGTTCTTGGAGAAGGAAAAATTTCAGAACTTACAAATGCATGATGGTGGCAGAAGATGTAAGAAACTGTTTGGGTTTGTTTTTTTAGAACTATAGGACAGCCTTTCTGAAGCTAGAAAATGGAAGCTAGAAATCAAGTGGCCTGAAAGGAAACAAGTAGCGTCTAAGGGAATGAAAGCAAGGTTGTCTATAACGACTTGGTGAAAGTCTTTTTTTTTCTTGAAACTTTTTTCTTGGATAAATTTTCTTGGAAAAAAAAAGAGTGACAAATATTTCTTTACTCTCTTGCTATAGTCACTGATGACACTCATGAGTGAGGTAAAGGTTAACTTATTGATAACAAAATGAGAATGAAACTGTATAGTTTCTTTCCTGTTTATTCCATTCTTAATCTAAGCATTATTAAATAATCTCTTTAAAAGTTACTTCACAATTTTAAAAAAATTATTAAAAAATAACATAAATGTAACCATCTTAACCATTTTAAGTATACAGTTCAGTAGTGTTAAATATATTCACAGTTTTGTGCAATGAATCTCCACACTGTTTTCATTTTGCAAAACTGAAATTATATGCTCTTTTATCAACTTCCCATATCCTTCTGCCATCAGCCCTTTGGTAAAAAAACATTAGTTTTAATGGCTGTCAAATATTCCATCACACGGATGTATCATACTTTATTTAGCAATGACATTATGGTTGGTGATTTAGACTTACTGTAATAAACAATTATGATGCTGCGAGAATATCCTTGTACATGAAAATCTTTGACTACCTTCTGATCGTGATCTCAGGACAGATATCTAGAAATCAGCTTACCAGATTAAAGGGCAAAGGCATTTGTTTTTGGTAAATGATATTTACAAGTGAGATTCTTTTTTCTACCTATTGAAACTCACATTTTTGTACATTAGGTTTTGTAAATGTTTAAGACTCCTGCTACATTTGGACAATTACACTTTCCAGAAACACTTGACCAGTTTGTGTTCCATTAGCAGAGAACGAAGGTCACTGTCTGGGAGTGACTCATTGCTCCCTTAACAGCTTTGAGTATTACTACTTTAAAGAAGAAGTTGCCAATATTTTTAGAATAAAAAGTGGAATTTTATTTCGATTTATAGTTCATTAATGGTAAGATTAGCAGTATTTCATTTTGGATCATGTAATTATCTTTTTTCATGTAGAAATTAAATTTTTTAGTTTTGTCTTCTTCTCTTTCTAAAGTCCCCCCCATTAAAACATTATAAAAATACTTTTAGAAAATAAAGAAACTATAAAGAAGAAAATGCATCTCATAGTGAAAGACTTTGACTCTAGGCTTAAGAATCTTATCTTCCAATTCTTAGGGCCCTGGAAAGTCTTTCTAAAACTAAAATAAGTAGTTAAGTAGTCGTAATTTTTCACTAGCAGTGGAAAAAGAGGCACTGGATAATTCTGATGATTCCTTGTTGCTAAAAAAGCATGCCAGCTGGCTGGACATAAATTAGCAAATCCTGACTGGCAACAACTTGAAACCAGCAGGACAAGTTGTAAGAAGTTGCAAAGGTAAGATGTGAGAAAGAACGTGGGAGGACGACTGAGCAGAGGGATTCAGGACATTCTACTGAGTTTCACTAATTCCTTCAATCCGCTTTCAAGAATTCAAAACTTTAAGAAAACAAAAATCTAGCATGCAAAAACTGCCTCCCTTCTGCCTACTGCTCTGACATTTCCTTTGTGTAAGAGTTTGTTGATTCAAACCCAGCGGGCCGCAGCAATGTAACCCGACACGATTCCTGTTCTTGACTCAATGCGTGAAGGCACTCCCTGCATGCTGGAACAGTTCAGAGCCAGAGGCGGACAGACCATCTCCGACGTGACTCACTCTGCGTTCATTAACGCCCTGGGTGCCACGCATTCGGAACATCAGCCCCTGCAAGCTACCTGAGCAAGGGCCCTCGCAGTTCATTCAAACATTCACACGCTTTGCTGCGACTACTTGCAGCCCTCTTTGTGTCGGGGAGGAGGAGGGAAGAGGAGGTGACCAGACCCGAGCAAGGGCGACACAACACGCCAGGGGAGGGACACCACGCCGGCCCGGCGGCGGGCGGCTTCCCCGGAGGCGCGGTCCCAGCGGGGGCGCGCGACAGGGGCACAGGGTAGCGAGGGAGGCCCGCGGCTGAACGCTACCTGGGGGCGAGCCAGTGAGGTTTTGGCCTTCGGAGCTGACGGCCTGCACGTAGAAATAGCGGACGGGCAGAACGACGCCCGCCTGCAGCCCGGGGCCCCACACCAGGCTCCGCGGCGCGCTAACGGGCGCCTCTGGGGCCCCCGCGGCCACAAGCACGGCGTGCTGCCGCAGCAGCCGCAGCAGCAGCAGCAGCAGAAGCAGCGGGGCCCGCGGCAGGCGGCCCATGGTCGTGGGGCCCGCTGCGGTCCAGCTCCGCGGCGGCGAGAAAGGGTGGGCAGCGCCGCGGGCGGGGGCGGGGGCGGGGGCACAGCCCGGGGCGGGCCTGAGCTCGGCCGTCCGCCGTCCCGCCCCCGTTTCCAGGCCGCTAAGCGAGGGTGCGGAGTAGTCACTGGCCTGGTGCTTTGCTTGGGGGCTGCAGATGGACCTGTCCCATCCTCCCCCAGCCTCATGGACCCCATTGAGAACCGGAATTGTAGACCTGGCAAAGAGAAATCAAGGGCGAGAGTCACGCCGTTGATCGCCAAGGCCTTGGCACGCCTGGCCTCCACCTCCGGTTGCTTGAATTTGTCAGCTGCTTAGAGGGAACAGTTTTTTCTTTCTTTAAAACAAATTTATTTTATTTTTTAATTATATTTTATTGATTATGCTATGACAGTTGTCCCAATTTTTTCGCCTTTGCCTCCCTCCACCCAGCACCTCCCACTCCCCCAGGGTCCCCACACCACTGTTCATGTTCATAGGTCACGAGTTTAAGTTCTTTGGCCACTCCATTTCCTATATTGTACTTTAAAAGAGGCAAACACAGTAGTAGCTTCCTTGGGATGAAAGAACCCAGCAGCGAAGAACTTTAATATAGTTTAGGGACATGCCTTTAGACAGGGAATTTCGCTGGTGGCTGACAGTGTTCTCTGTACTTTGGAAAGATTTTCAGGAACTCATAGTAAATCAGGTAAATTGTAGTGCTGAAGTGTGACATTACTTGGTATTAATTTCATTGTTAAATTTTATTTTGTAGGGGTGTCTGCATGTTGAAAGCTTTGCTCCGCTCTAGCTATCACTTTAAAAAATTATTTGGAGCACTTTGTTCACATTCTTCCAAAATCAAACTTTAAAAAGTTTCCAGAGAAATAATCTGAGGGTTAGCTGGTACTAGATAATAAAATATGGCCTAATAAATTATATAACACTTGCGGCAACACCCAGCTGTTTTGAAAACATATCAAGGAAGACATAATTGTATCTGAACACAGATTTAGCAATACTGAATCTGTACCAGCCTGTTTCCTTTCTCATCTTAATCCGTATCTTATAAAGCGTATCAGTTCAGATCAACAAATGCCTGACCAGATTTCTTATCATAAATCAATTTAGTTTACTTAACAAACAGTAATTCAATGTTTACTATGTTTTAGACATTACACTTTGACATTAAAAGTCCTGTGGTTTAGTGGACAAGAAAGACAGAGAGACAGGGCACATAGTAAGAGGTGATAAAATATGGGTGTCGGGAATTGCAGGGGGTCTGGGATTTTATCCTACTTACAAGCTATCAAATTAGTCTTTATTGTTTCACGGATGCTGTCAAAAGACGCTGACTCCTGGGTCAGAAACAGAGAACTTTGTTAGTCACTGCACAAGGAGTAGCCAGGGCTTCATGCTGGTTTGTGTTCGATTCCCATGATCCCTGTTATGGGCTGAAATATGTTCCTCCATAATTCATATGTTGAAGCGCTAACTCCAGACGTTAGGGTTTGACTGTATTTGAAGATGGGACCTTTAAAGAAATGATTAAGTTAAAATAAGCCGTTAGGACTGGTCCTGATCCAATCTAACCGGGTATACTTATAAGAATAGGAAATTCGGTCACCTACGGAAACACTGGGGTAGTTTGAGCGGAGAAGAAAGACGTTGTGAGGATGCAGTTAGAAGGCAGCTATCTGCAATCCAAGGAGAGAGACCTTAGAAGAAACCAAACCAGTGGATGACTTGATCTTGGTCTTCTAGCCTCCAGAATTGTGAGAAAATACATTCTGCTGTTTAAGCCACCCAGCCTATGGTATTTTGTTATGGCAGCCCTAGCAAACTAATATATCCCCCAGATCCAGTGGGAGCAATGCAAAAGGACTATCATGGAAGCCTGCATTGCAAGGGAAGCACATGGAATTTAGGGGACTCCTGCTTTTAGAGTAAGGTGAATTAAGCCCGCTCTGTGTTGGTGAGGAGAGCTTATTTCATCCTTCCAGGTCGCTTGCTGCAAACACATGAGAAATGGCAGAGGTAAAGAGTGGTCAAGGACTTACATTCTTGGCATACCCACAAAAATTTCAGGGATGTTCAGGGCCCATGGCAAACTGTTCCAACATAAGTACGTCATATGACAGCCAGTTAACCGAATTCTGGCAGAATTCAGAGAGGTTTCCTGAAAGAGATGACGTCTGTGCTGAAACATGAAAGTCAAATAGGAATCTGCCACAGGAAGAGGGGGAGGAGGTCTTTCAAGGCAATAGGAAAGTCACACACAAAGCTTGAAGTAAATGACACACTTCAAGAAGTTTCTCTTCCTTTCGCATTCGTATCTGTATTGAGTTCCAGTCTCAGATTGTGTGTGTGTGTGTGTGTGTGTGTGTGTGTGTGACTCTGGAAGGTCTACATTCAATATACTTTTATGAATTGCACTGACCTCTGTAATCCTCACATTAAAGATATGTGAACTTCACAGCTATTAACTGTCCACTTGGTTCATAACATTTTTAACTCCTTTCTGGTAACCATCCCTCTTTTGTTTTCCCTTCACGATCCGCAGTTAATGACGAGGCTTTGTAAAACATCACCTTAAGCCATGGCCTCAGTTGCCTGGTCCATAATTTGGAACCTGTCTCATACTGAACTAAACAGAATCTTTTTTTTGAGAGTTTAAAAATCAAAGTGAAGAGATTTCAATGTGTAACTGACTGGTCTCTTAAACAAAGGCAATGTGAACTTTACCATTTATGGCCTTGTAGATGAAATGGAGTTTTCTATATAATGCACTATACAGGCTTGGCATAGTCCTTAAGGGGCATCTCTGCCCTTGGTTTCAGGGATATCCATGTATCCTCATGATTAATTCCTCTTTTGACATTAGAGAACTGGCTCATTTTCAATGTCATTAATTAATAAAAACCTTACATGGGCTTAGGTGAGCTTAGATCCCATAAAATGCATAAGTATTTAATTAATTTCAATAATATTTATTCAGCACCCCATTTGTAATGCATTCTGCAAGGTACTGGGCATATAAACTTCCACTTATATCAGTTCTTAGGGTGAATTTTAGATTGTAAGGCAATTGGTTTAAATATTAACTTGCATTCAGAATCTCATAGTACAGGGTATTTCCTCCTAAAACACAACTGCTCATTTGTCAGGCACTCTTCCCTGAACCGTCAGCTGTGTTCAGACTCTTAGGGCCACGAGAAAACACTGACTCTCCCACAGTGATCATGTGGTGGTGGTGCTGGGGGCGAGGGGCTGGTCAGACAGGGAACGGAGTTTCCGGAGAAAAGATAAAAGCATCTCCTGGATAGACAATTACATCAGTATCCACTACATACCTCCAACCCATTTCTAGAAGTACTTTGAGTTTACTCTAGACTATAACGGCAGCATAATCTGGAAAGGATGTTTGGGGAAGAAAGCTTAGAGGGAAAATTAATGCTAACATTTATTTTATTAACATGTATCTGCTAAAAGTTTTCATTAATGCTAGCATTTATTTTATTAACATGTGCTTCCTAAAAGTTTTCATTACAAGGGAACTTTTTTTTTCTACTTTTTGTATCTGTGAAATGATGGATGCTAACTAGATTTATCGAGGTAATCATTTTGCAACATATGTAAATCATGTTATTATGCTGTACACCTTAAACCGATAGTCTTATATGCCAATTATATCTTAATAAAACTGAAAAAACACAATGTTTCACAAAATCAAGTACAAATTTTAGTTTTTTACAAGAAAATAACACTAAATATTTTCCTGGATAGTAAATCTTTTAAAAGATTATCTTTTTTATCTGTATACCCACTGATGTATCCTAAAGACATAGAATAATCATAGTTATACATACACATGTATTTCTATATATACATACGTGTGTGCATTTAGTTGTCTTTTGAGGAAGACTTGCTACCCCTCCTCTTTCTCCTGTCATTCTTGAACATGCCCTCTGGCAGTCCCCCACCTCCATCCACCCCCATCTCCTGCCACAAAGCAACTGACATTAATAGCCTAGTGTGTATTCCTCCATACGTACACATGCAGATGCAGGTTTTTTTGTTAATATTTACAAAAATAAGATTTTGCTTTTTTCACTCAACTGTACTCATGCAAATTCTTCCGAGTCCACTTACATAGTTTTATCCTTTTTAATGGTTGCATAATATTACATGTGTATGTTCCATAATATAGTCACTCATTTTTATTCACTTTGCTTCCAGTTTTGGCTGCAAACATTCTTATGTGTAAGTTTACATGTACTATTGCTTCTATTTTTATTGATTTCTGGGGAAAATGAATATGGTGATTCCTCGTGTTGGCTCACCCAGCTTCCTGATTTTGCATCTTCCTGGTCATAACAGAGACAGCAGCTCCCATACAAATCTAATTCCGTGGCATGGTTTTAGGAATTGGTCCTGAAATTTTGTCTGTCTATTTCCTTAGCCCTACCAGTGTGGTTGTGAGCAAAGAATATACCCTTTAATATATCCTTTTCTATTTGAACCAGGGAGGATTATATTGTCCATGACTAAAAATCCTGGCTGATCCAATGTGTTTTAAATTTTAATAAAGGACAGCAAAAATGTTTTGAATAAAATACTGCCTATATTCAGGTTGATGACACTCTCCTGGCCTAGGTAGAGAAAAAGTTTTGAGTTGCTATTCTAGAAGAGATAAATCTATTAATTTGTTTAGCAGGAATTAACACTGCATGTAGCTTCCTCTTCCTCTGTAAATATGAAAGTGCTCAGAGAAATGCCAGACTTGATTCATTCCTCTTCTATTAGGCAACTAGGTACAATGACCTCCATTTGTTTGTTGGCTGCTTTTGGGTACAAATAGAAGAAGAGAGAGGTCACTGTGTTTTAAAGATTTTATTTATTTTATTTTTAGACAGAGGGGAAGGGAGGGAGAAAGAGAAGGAGAGAAATATCAATGTGTGGTTGCCTCTCACCTGCTGCCTACTGGGGACCTGGCCCACAAACCAGGCATGTGCCCTGACTGAGAATCAAACTGGCAACCCTTTGGTTTTCAGGTTGATGTGCAACCCACTGAGCCATACCAGCCAGGGTGAGAAGCCACTGTGTTTTAAAACCACTCATATGGTTGATCTCATTCAGTGGCTACCAAAAAGATTTGTTTGAATGCTTTTGTACTTTGCCTCTTCTCTTTGTAGTTTTCCTGAAACTTTCACATTTAAAAGTCATCATTTGAGGATGGGAATATAAACTAAGCCAAGCAGTACATTTACTTAAATCATTTATTTCAACACAGGCATTGTTTTAAATTTGCGCTTTGTCTTATAACACACTGCATATCTAGAGAACAGGTTTGAGAACAAGTATGTAAAAGGTTATTTGACAACATTTTAACAAAAGTGTTTAAGGCTTATTTGTTTCAGAACACAGAAGTGCCTGTCACAAAGAGCCCCTAAGTGGTAATACATCACAAACTTGCTTTGAAAATAAAACATTTACATATATACACTGTACATTTAAATGGGATATTCTGAAGCATTATTACTATTATTAACAATAAACTCTTAGCAATCAGGCCTCTTTAACCGTCTGGCATTCAATGGAGTATATTACTTGTATGGAGGTATGAATTTTCCAACTTGATTTCCATTTTCACCATAACCTAAGTGGACTTTCTTTCATCACCTCCAATACAGGCACAAAATTACCTCCTACACAAAGTAGCTTTTATTAGCTTATCATCAACCAAAGTGTTATTGACATTAATGTATTTGCAATGTAAGGGAGTAAATTATTTAGAGGAAAGTCTCTAAAAATAAAAACAATCTTATTAAGCCTGATTTTAAATGGACTTTATATGTAAAAATTTATGGTTACAGAAGTCCATTACCTAAACAAGTTAATAATTTCCCTCCTGTTTTATTCCATTTATGCAAATATTTATTGTAATAATGATTATTTCTTTTAGAAAACAACTGTAAAAGTTACTGTTAGAAATTACTATAGCTATTCCAAAAATGAATATTAAAAAGCAGCAGTTTGTATGTTAAAATACATAGAAATTTGCTCTACTTCTTTAACGAAGTGTTTTATAAAAGTAAAAAACTACAGAAGGTGCTATTTTAATGAATTTTCTGTTTCTTGATTCTTAAGTCAGGCAACAAGCAAACATTACAAATGGTGCAAGTGAGAGTTGACCATCAATTACCTTTGAATTCAGATATAGTAGATTCTAGTGCAAAAAATCAGGGCCCAAAAGTATTTTATCTTCACCTTAACTTACCTATGTTAGTTAAGAATGTTTAGTTACAATGTTGATATGGCTTCAACTCAGTGAGAAATAAGCTAACTTCATTTCACCTTTTGTAGCATACATGTACACTCAGGTATGTACTGAGCCAGAACTTGAAAAATGATCATTAAAAAAAAAATCAAGAATTTTATTACTAAAATATTAACTGAACATCTTTAAATTACATAGAAAATATAGGTCATGGTTTATAAAAATTTTACTTAAATAATCAGATAAATAATAAAAGGGAAAGGTAGAATTTACAAACATATATAAAACAAATAAAATGTTATTAATTTTTTTACCATACAAATTTAAACTGAAAAATTCACAAAAGTTAATTTAAAATTCTATTATCAGTCTCTTTAAGATCAAGATTGTTCAGAGCCTGAAGTTTAAAACAATTTTCAGATTTAAGGATTAGCTTTCCTGTGAGTGACCACATCTTCATTAGTTTTGAGTTGCATGGGAACAAGGTGAACTTGCCCTAGCATCTTGCTTCTAGGCAAGGCAATGATTTAGAGGATAAGATAATATAGCACTTTCTTGAATTTTATCAGTTCCGGATCTCCACATACTTCACCAACACCTATCATTATCCTTAATTCATATGGATGAAACAGACAGGTGAGAAAAATAGAAAATAAAATTAGGTCAGGAAGCAAATATAAACCAAACAAGGTGAAATCCACTCATGTTGACCTTCACATCACTTAAGATCCATGATGTCATGCTTTCTGCAGTTTTAGCGACTTAGCTTTACTCTAATTAGGACGAGAGAAATCCCCGGAAGTTCTGCATGGCAACTAAACAGTTAGGTAAGTCAAGCTATCAGGGTGTAAGGGAAGTTATTTCGTCTAGACAAATTATTGAACGAATCACAGTGATAAGCCCTCGGAAGCTCTGCCTTATAATTTCCCAGGGGGTTGGTCAATGGTCCCACAAAGAAGCCTGTGAATCTCAGGATGTCAGGTCTCACTTGGCAGCAGTTTAGGGACCTGGACAAGGTTATTATATGATATGTGTGACTAAAATGCCCCACGTGGAGAAAAGTGTTCTATCTTGCAATGAAGAAAATAGAAAAATGTAGTCCGGAGATAAGGGGAAAGCCGGTTGCTCAGAGGGCTGCAGTCAGGATGCCAGTCTCGTGAGGGCGTGTCTCCTTATCTCCACCCCTCAGTTATGTTGCTTTCCTAGGCAGGAATTCTGTGGCCAACCCGCCTTCTGTGCCCTCAGGTTGCCTGGCCCCAGCCCTTGACTTGATTAAAATTCAGCTCTTAACAATTCCGCCAATTCCTACAAACAATTGCAAAGGAATTCCTAGGAGTACAACTGCGTCTTGGCTTATGAGGAATTCTGCTCCTCATCTATTATCTCAACAGGCACTTCAGACAGGTGCCTCTCTGGCTCCACCATGGATGTAACAGGATGTCCTTATGAAAATTCCCTTATCTTTGTTTGAGAGAAAAAAAGAAACCCAAACCCTAGACCTCCCAAATGCTGATGAGTCAAACAGGATGACAATGTTTACCCCATTGTCATCATGCCGATATTTTCTTTAATGCCATGAGCATGGGGTGTGGATGAAAGGAAGCAATACAGAGTTTTGCAGTTGTACCAGGTAACAAGTATTGTACATGTGTCTGGGATATTAGGGTTGTAAATCACATGAAAGGTACAAAAAAAAAGTCAGGGGGGAAGCAGAGCAGAAAGCCAAAACTGGGCAGTGAATTAGAGACTTAACAGGGTATGGGAAGGAAAGCTAAGGATATATAGAGTCAGAAAATAGCAGAGAATCCCTCAAAACAAGAAGGCATTGCTCTGGAATTCAGGAAATATAAATATAAATATATGCACATGCTATGGGGGGAAAGAATTCAGGTTGCTTCAGAAATAGGTATATTTTTTAATATCTGTCCTTCCCATGGACACACACATTTATACTTTATTTCCATTACTAGCTTTTGGAGAAAAGACTATGCATTTTATTGAAAGAGCCTCACAGTTCTGACTCTTTGTCATTTTCATCCAGGTAGTACTCATCATCTGTGGTTGTGTCTGTGTCACAGTCTGAGTCTACTGGGTCCTCTTCGTAGATACTAAGTGGTACATTTTGAGATGAGCCATCCTCTGGCATCTGTTTGCCAGGAGAATCTGAACTTGATGACTCTGTCAGATCAGGAGGGTGAATTACATCATCTTTCAGGAAGCCAGGGTTCTTCAGAAAACTTGGTTTCCATAACCTTCCTTGTGTGAGTGATCTCTTTACGTTCTCCAAGAAGGCTAACTGTTGTTCTTTCCCAAATATCCCATAGTCAATAGGCCTGGATATAGATGTTGCAGACTTGGGACCCAGTTTCGTCCTGCAGCTATACAAAGCCCAATTTTCATTTTCATCATAAGAGGGAAGTTCAGAAGAAGATTTGAATTTTCGACTGTACCCATTGTTTTTAGAGAATTCATCTCCAAGGGTCAGGTGACTCAGGGCATTGTCAATAGAAGTGCTTTCGGAAAAATGGCGCTCCCTGGCTTTTGGAGGATGACTTTTGCGTAGCAGATCGCCGTGCACATTGATGCTTTTTAAACTCTTAGAACGACAGGGGTGTGGCTCAGGTTCCCACTCCAGGGACGCAGCACTCCTTTGTTGTTCCTGGCAGCTGGCCAGGGGGATGCTGACTGCAGATCGCTCTGTAGGCTCCCCTGGAAGATGAGGGTTCAGCCTCCTCTCATGGTCACAGAAGACGGCTTCCCTGAGGCTGGTGAATGTGGGCTGGGTCAAGGCACCTGACTCTCTTCCCAAAATCTGAGCCACTGCTACATCTTTGGAATTCTCATACTTGGGTGGTGATTCTGAGATATTTGTAAACTCATCCTGATGGGGTTGTGAAATGCTGTTAGACTTCTGATTGCTTAGGCGCGTAGCAGCTGCTCTGTTGGGTGTTACGGTAACCTGGAGAAGGTTCTCGGATCTCTTCACATCCATTCCATCATTATTCACCATGCTTTCATCAGCGGCTTCTGTGGACTTTGGAGTAGGCTTGGGAGTCAGTGGGCTGCACTCCAGCGTGCCAAAAGATAAACCACTGAAGCCAGAACTGTTCCCACTTTGGGGGAAAATAGTAGCTACATGTCTTCTGAGGCTTAAATCTTTAGCTGGAGATTTTCTGCTTGCTTTGGACATGGCTGTCAATCTGTGTTTAACTGAGGATCTGCTTTTCCCTTTTTCTAGCTCATCCAAGCTGGTTTTAATTGTATTACTTCTTTCAGGAAGTGAGGGTTGATCCCATCCTAACCTCTGCATTTCATCTTTCGCCCTGCTGTTCGTTGTCAGATTTACCTCCTGACTCCTTTGAGGTAGCTCTCTGGATTCATACTGCAAACCGTCTAAATCTCTTTCACCTGAACAAGTCTCCTCATCCAGGTGTAGTTTATGCAAAGCTGGAGTAAGTGCAAAGACTTGGCTTTCAGAGTCAGAAAGTGCTTTATCTGCCTTTTTTTGGAAATCTGCTTCTTTGACTTCCCTAGGCTGCAATCCATTGGGGCTGTCATCTTCAGCTATGCCCGTGATATCTTCCTGAAGACACTTTGCACTTCTAGTAGCTGTGGTGGCCATACCACTACCTGCACATGCCCCAGAACTTCTTCTGGTTTGGGAATTTTCAGCCGTTCCTTCTGCGTAGGCTGGAGGATTAGGACCTCTGTCAGGTGATTTAATCGAGAGCTGACAATTTTCGGATTTCTCTTCTGTACCTTTTTTTTCCTGAAGAATTAATGAAGTATGAAGGGTTTTACTTTGCAACTTTTTCCCCCTCTTTTTCCTGTTTTGTGAGTCACCTAGAGGTGTTTTCGCTAAGTGATCTGGGGAAATCTCTCTGGTTTTAGATTCTCCTTTATGGAGAGAAACATCTGCCTCGATAGGAGCCGTTTCCTGTAGTGCTGGTTCTGAGGGGCTAGTACTTGATAACTGGAAAACAGTCACCTTTCCGGTGTCGGGAGACAGACAACTGCTGTTTTCCTGAGCAGAGCTGACCAGCATCTTCGTATGTTCAGATGAGGGTGTTCCTGACTGTTCTTGTGTGGAGTAATTTAGTCTCTCTTTATCTAAAGCAGTGGAAAATGTTACAGTCCCCACTTTAGTTGATTCTGGAAGTGAATCGGTATTTTGAGTATGCTTTTGAAGGAGGGTACATAATTTTTTGCTGTGTTTCCTTGGTAGAGTGTAATATATTGAAACTACCTCAAGACACTTGACATTATCTTCATCACCAAAAACAGAAAACATACTAGTAGTCTTAAATTTATGTAATGTTTTCTTGCTTTTTTTCCCTGATATATCTGAAGAAAAAGGTAAAGGGTCTTCATTTGAGAGGCAAAATGTCTTGGAGGCAGTGATTTTACCATCCTTTTCAGTGCATTCTTGAAAGTGTTCCCTTTGGTGGTGTCTTTTGGTTAAAGAACAATCTCTAACAGGTGAGTCACTTTCCGAAGGGTTAATGGTTTTCTCCCAAGATCTTAGGGTTATAGCAGAAGCATCCACATCTGAGACCAAGTATTCTTCTCTTTCATCTCTTCCAAATGAGGCATGTGGTACCTCTGAAGGACATGACGCAGCCCTCTTGATGAGGAATGGGAGTGGTCCTTTGCTAGAAGTAGATCCAACGTTTGTCCTATTTGTGGTCCTCTCTGTGGCTTCAGGCGCTACTGAGGCGGAGTCTGAAACTACTTTGGAAAGTCTGCTTTCTGACTCAGAAGAACTGGGATTGAAATTATTTGATGTGTCTTTCCCTATTGGATCTTCCAAATTATTTTCAGTTTGGAGTGAAAGTGGCTCATTCCTAAATGAAGGAGCCATCATCTTACTCTCCGACTTCCTGCTATTAGTGAGGAAACTGGCTGCTCTTCTCGGTAAGGTACAATGAATTGTGTGAAGTTCAGGAGCCTTGGAATCACTTGGACTCACCTCAGTGAGGCTACTGCTGCCACTTGTGGGTGTTGATTTACTTTCTGTTTTGCTCAACTTTTCAATACAGGATATACGTCGTCTTACTTTTGCTTTTCCCTTTCCAGCCCTGAAAGGAGGGTGTGAATGGCACTTGACATCAGCCACTTCATTATTTATAGGCACACAGCTATCATCACTCTTTTCAGTTTCTGAAGGGCTCGAAGTACCCTGATTATTTTGATACTTGCTGTTATTGTCTTTTTTCCCTCTTTCTCCCAGAGAAGGATGTTGGCCTGAAAGACTCTTCCTGGAAACCACTGTAGTAGAAGGAACCACCAGAGCACCAGTGAAACACTCTCTTGATGGTGAAGACTCTGGTAGTGTCCGCGATGACAGACCTGTAGAATCACATGGGCTACTGTGGCCAGCAGTTGACTCGCTACAGTTGGTAGAATGAGTTTCGGAGCGTTGTTCTTCCTTGGCATCTGACATAGCAGGCTTTCCTGGAGATCGCACATTTTGGTTACCGGCGGGTTCAGCGCTCCAGGCGTTATTTTCCATAACGCTTGAACCGTCTTTGGTACTTACCGTTACTGCCTGGTGACCGCCTTGATTTGGGTTGGGAAAAGATGATGGTGCTCCGCTTTCCCGAATGAAAGGAAAGGAAGTTGCTGGGCCACGTTTTCCGTTTTCAGCATAACCCTTATCGTTTTTTAGTTCATTGGCTTTATCTCTCTGTGATATATGAATTTTGGAGCTATCTTTCCCGGAAATGACTTTGGGTGACCTTGTTGAACTTATGGTAGTAGATGCACTAAAACCAAATCTGTTGGTTTTGGCTGAGTCTTGGGGGAGGGGACTCTGAAAGTCAGCTAAAGGGTGAGAGATTGCTGTCTGTGAAAGAGGCTGGGGCATTTCACTCGCCGTGTTTGTCTGGTCCCTCTTATTTAGCTGTTTGTCTTTTTCCAAAATAGATTCATTCAAGTCTTTCTCATTATCCACTTCCGTGACCAAGACACTGGGTTGGCTGTGAGTAAGAGGTGGAGGATCAACTGAACTGCTGTTGGTCACAGTGACTTCTGTGTAGCTTCTTATTGGAAGAGAGGCAGGCTTAATTTTCTGCCAAGCGACTCTGGGAATCTGAAAGTTGGGGCCCTGAAGATTCCCTTTGTCCTCAGGAACCTGGGGGAAGAAAGTTTTGGATGGGGATGCCAGAGTCTGAGCAGTTCCAAATGAGTAAGGTTCTTGGTTTATACGTACTTCTTTAGGAGAACTGTCCTGCTGACATTCTAACCCATGAGCTTTGATGTGATAGTTTGAATCAAACGTGGAGCAAATATTTGGCATGCCAAAATGAGTCATCTGGTTCCCATTACCTTGTGACACTTCCATGCTCTCCAGTGTGGAAGTCTGAGAATCAAACTGCAAGGGATGTGGCTCTTCTTGGTCTCTGGAAATAGTTGTTCTGTAACTAGGAGAAAACGATCCCCAGTGTTGAGGAGAAACAGTATGGCCATGACCAGGTGATACACTATTTGCTTCAGTGGAAATCATTTCAAAGTCCCTGGCAGAAGAAGCGAATGGTTTCGTGCCTTGATGACAGCCAGAACTGGAAGAATGTTCTTCCTGTTGGCCCCCCAAAGAACTATGTCCAAATCTCTGTTCCCTGCTTCGTCCAAAGGTATTGCTAAAGAAAGACCTAGCAAATGGGTTGTCTTGATGGTAGAATGGCATATTCTCTGAGTTCTCAAATGGGTCAGGACTCATTGCACTATCCATGGGGGAATTTAAACTTACACTTTGGTAAACACTCTGTGAATGATAAAATTCGTAGCTTCTATTCTCCTGAAAACACCTGGGATACACGTACTGGTCAGCAGGGTCAACTTCCATCGGTGACGGTGCTCTCAGGAGCTCTTCCTGGTTCGGCCTGTCTCCAAAAGAGTCCGATCTATTCCAAATGATGGATGATAAAGGAGTTCTCTTTGGGCTCTGCTGGTGGTTTGGTGGTATAAATCCACTCTTGCTCTGAGTTGTGGCTGGAAAATGGATGCTTCTTGCCGTGAAATACCCTGTAGCTGGTGAGGCTAATCGCCTGCTGTCAGAACACAGGGAACTGCTACCAAAAGTTTTCTTTTGCACATAGTCTTCTTTTAAGACTCTGGGCTCCCTTGTCCCATACATATCATAAATTGTCCTTATTCTAGAAGAAAAGGTTTTAAAACCTTCTCTAGGGGCTCCTGGCCTTAGGATGTCATAGATAGACATATTAGAAGTTTCATGATAGTGACTTCTCTGCCTTCCTGTGGTATTATCATGTCTGTCCCCACTGGAGTGAAAACGACTGAGCTGCGTTCTTGACCCATAGTTGAGAGGTGTTCTTGTATTCACTGAGCCTGAAGACTGTTCCTGAGCCAGTTTGCTGTCCAAATCATCTAAAACTGAAAGGACAGTATGAGTGACTTTTTCCGTATAACATTTTACAGTCTAATAATAATAATTTGAGTTGTTGAGGACCCTCTTCAAGACACATAACCATTTAAAATTTTATATTTATCATATCATCATAGATGTGGTGACATTAATTTTGATTAAATTTTTAAGTATGACTTCTACAAAGTTGTAATGGAGTTTCTTTTACATACTTTTCAAATCATACATTTTCAAAGTTAACCTTCTATAATGTCTTAAAGGACATAAAGGACAAAAAGCTACATTTTTTTTTTACAAACAACATTTTAATTGTGGTTTCTCTTGGTACATCTTTTGTGTCACTAGGTAGTTCAAATATTTCTAAATATGTCAGAGGATTGTGACAGAAATGAGAGTCCGTAAACAACATGTGATTTCTCAGTTCTATTGTTGAGAAAACAGCATTACCACTAAAAGTTTAGCACCTAATTTATAAACACACTTATTTTGATGGATTTGAGCAATACATAAATTTGAAGTTCCATACAATATTGGTAAATGATATGCTAATGGTAGATTGTTTTTCCTGTAAAAAGTAAGGCCCATTAGCACACCTTTAATAAAGCACTTTCTATGTGTCGGGCACAATTCTAAGCACTTAATTTATCAACTCATTAAATCCTCACATAACCTTGTAAGATGGGTGTTATTATCAGTCTCATTTTAAAAATGAGGACACTGAGGCACAAGGAGATTAAGTGAGTGGCTGAGGTCATACAGCCAGTAAATGGACCCAGGCAGTCTGCCTCCTGAGGCCACGCGTGCAACCACCGTGCGACACCACCTCTGTGCCACAGAAGTTCACTTTTCACTTGAAAAGAAAAAGAATTATAAAGATAATTTCACTATCAGCTCTCGATGTTACAAGGTTGTGAAATTGCCACGGTCAAACAATGTTTACTTTCCCGTCGGTAGCAAGGTCAGAGAATGGCATCCAAGTTAGGGCCCAGTAACCACACAATGCCAAAGACCTAGGCCAACCCAAGGCCCAGGGCACATGCTTAGTAGGTCCACAGTGTCTGTGGGCTCGGGCAAGTCACAGGATGTTTTAAGTTGGTTGTTATTTCTTTGAATTGTGTTTATTTAATCATATTTGACATCTTTTCCACAATGAAAGCCTGTTGGAATTTAAATAGAACCATAATCTTTTAAGGCTTTAAGATTCCCTAAAGCCCACATTGTAGTGGATGTAATTTTACCATATTCATGTTACTATGAATATAAGTAGAACACATATTTATTGAATAAATGTTCATTAAAGAAAATCAACTCTGACATGAGAAATAAATGATGGGATTGTTTAAATTGCTGAAGAAGTTTTTAGTTTACGGAACTGTCATTCTGAGTTACAGAAAATGGTGCGCTCTCCTAGGCTATTTAAAATTATTTGTCACTACGATATTTAATTTTAACTCTTCAGTGAAAGGGAAGTAAGGCATATCAGTATCTAAGTGAATGTAAGCGGGCTGTACTTGTGACATGTCAGCTATGTTAGGGCAGGTGCTGAAGGGGTTTTGACACCTGTTCTGGATTATCCCCACCCTATATTATTTGTAAGTTGGTGCTATTAAGTTTGAAGAGCCAGCAGAAGAGCTAATCTTGATCATTATAGATTTGTAACTAAGGAATTCTTCAGGAAATCACCCTGTCAATGCTTTAATGAAAAAAAAAAATTATCTTGTCTCTGAAATAATTTATCCCACGTATCTACAAATAAAATAATCAAGCAATGCCAACTATAAGGTGGAGCAAAAACAAAAACAAAAAACAAAACCCTGTGTAATGAGTAATAGTATCTGCCTTTAAAACTAATTATAATAAAATCTCTTTGATTTTTGTTCTCCCTTTCAAGCTGTTCATAGTTTTTCTTTCCTGAAATAAAGTCTTTTGCTGACTACAAAAGCAATACGTGGTTATAACAGAACATACGGGAAAATAATATAATAATAACACCCATTGCATGCCGTGCTTTTGGAATCTGTCCCTTTATTATTATCTATTGTACAAGGTTAATTGTTTAGCAATAATTAGATTTCATCACAGTGCATTTAGGTAGTCAGTAATAATAAAAGTTTGTTAAGAACAGTAGGCTTTATAGATATATTCTCTAAAGGTGCATTTCCTTTTCACCTGAGATTAATTATTAACCATTATTATCATTCCATAGATTTATCAGCCTTGGTCTGAGAATATTTGTTTAGATTATATTTAAATATAAGATTCTTTAATATTTGTGTTAATAGACTATAACAGCATCCTCTTTAGATAGGATAACCAAGAGGACCTCAAAAATAAAGTATAGAGTTTGCTATGTTTTGAACATTTCCATACAAACTGTAATTATTATTTGCTTTAGTACTAGGAGTTGCAAAGGCAATTTAATGCATAAACTGACCTCTGAAAAACTCGTTCTCCAGCATGGAAGCATCCCACGGAGACACGCCGCTTCCCTCCCTCATGTCTGCTGGTTTGGGGACGAATGCACTCTTCACTGGTTGATTTTCCAGAGGTGAATTGTATACTTTTGCCTGCTAATTTAAAAATACAAAATGCATATTATTTCTGGACCTTCTGTAGCTTGAATACTCACATGTTCTCACAAAAATGCCCCAAGCTTAAAAGTACTAGTCTAAGGACTGCAATCAATTTTCCAAACATTTGTTCCTGACTTAAATAATGTTTTGTTTCTGTCATTTTCAAGTAATCACAAACTTCTCCATACCTACATTACTTCTTTTTACTATGAGTCTTCAGGCAACATATTCAGTCTTTCTCTGCCAAAGATTCCTACAAATTTAAACAGCGCTACACAAATCTTACACAGATTCCTGGAAAACAGGAAAGAAATTGATCTCTCTTAAGTTGGCAGTGTTGTCTCCATGGCCCTAATCGCTGGAATTTTAGATTTCTTAACACCGTTCCTATTCTGTCAAGGGCTGGTTAGCTGAAACTTGTAGTGGACCTTAAGATTTGTGAACTTGATGGATTTGCTGGGGCGGGGGCAGATAATGTGTTTCTATCCACAGAGTTCACATAGAATGGTAAAACCTAAGGTGCTGGTTAGTAGTTCTGAGACAAGGGTGCTGACAAGTATGACCTTATAAAATTTTTTCAAAAATCACTGCTAGTTTTACAGAATCTGGGAGAATGATGTAGACTTAAGGTTGTCTTCTTTACTAGCAAATGTTTATTTTGATTTCATCAATCCATCACTGCCCTACTTTCAAGCATTAATTTGTCCTCATAACCTTGGGAGAATTATTCACTCCCACACCTTCACTTTCTTTTGCCAAAACTCCATTTGCATTTCCTCTGTCAAACTGGCTCTGTCACTCCTGACTCCACTTTAGCTAATCCTGCACCCATCCCTGAACCACTTCCCGTTCTAGTGTCTTTGTTTTTTAAGTCCATTCAGCTACCAATTCCTTGCTTCTTGAATCCCTTTCTTTCCTAAGTTTCACCTTTCCATTTGATGTTCACCATTACATTTCATCTCACCTGAATGCTTAAAATCAAATCTTTAATCTTTCCCAAACTCCAACTTTTCTCTTTCTCCAGCCCAGGTCTGCCCAGTTCTAAAGTTCAGGTTCCCTTAATCCCTGCATTCCCCATGATCTAGTATTTCACTCCCGCCTGTTTTCTTTCTCAAGATCTAGGTCAGTCATTTCTGACAGAAGCCCTGCCCAAATTTCATGGACTTGTGCCTTTCGATTCAATGGGCAAGCTGTAATTGAATGCACACAAAGGAGATTTATTAGTAAGAAAGAAACAATCCAATGATAATTTGTTGGTCATTGGATATAATTTAACACACCACTATAAAATTCAGATGTAAACAACAAATGCTAGAAGCAAAACAGAACTACAGTGAGATACCGACTCTAGGAAATAAATCCAGAAACTAACCGCTTGAGAAATCAGACCACTTACAGGTAAATTCTTTTCTTTCTAAAATGCATCAATATTATTCTCTTTTGTGCCCTTCCTACTGTCTCTTTAAGTCTTTATTTGTGCTAATAATAATTAGTTATGCACTTTATAAATCCATTCTTCCCAAATCTGCCATGTTTGTAGTTGGTACAGACTAGATACATCTGATTAAAAGAACAGCAAGCATCATTTTCTCTCCACCATTTTAACACTCAAACAAACTTCAAATTTCCTCTGTATAGACCAGAATACAGTCTTTTGGCTTCCTGGATCACAACCCTTTAAAATAAAAATATATACTGAAATGAAAAGAACAGGACCTAAGGGCTCAGGTGAGGAGATGCGCCTCTTCCAGCTTGGAAGGGTGACTACAGTCTGGAGACCCCAAATATAACCTGTGGTGGTATGTCTGCCAGACCCTCTGCATCAAGACCACCACTGCTCGCCCCGCATGCTAAGAATGCTTCCAACACACAGAGGTCTGAATTATTCGACTAAGAAAATACGGAGAATTTATTTACACTCAACTTGAACTCGGCAAGAATTTTTTTTCCAGGGATAAAATTTTAAAAAGTAACTGCTACGTACTTTCTGCCCATGGTAGGTGTCAGACATAGAGGAGATTGAACTCTGTCACTGCCGACCCCTTTGTTTAAGCTCTCTATAAGATGTTATTGTAAGTAGTAGAAGCAGCAATTATGCACTAATTATTCTAGGCAATGCACTTAGGGCTTCACATGGATTACTTTATTTCATTATTTTAACAACCCTGTGGGATTGGGACTACTGTTGTTCCCACTTTGAGAAAATTGCACTTGAGGAAAGTGAGGTTCCAAGAGGTCAGGTCACCTGCTTCAGGTCGCACTGGTGGCGGGAAGGGTGCGTTTCCACCGGTTGGATTGCAGAGCCCGTGCTAAATCACTTCACTCTACTTTTTTTTTTTTTGTTAGTTTATCCATGTACTATTCCCCACCGGGAGGCATCTTCTGAGGCCACGCACAGGTCTCAGAGCTGCCGAAAAGCACCTGAAATTTCCTGATACCTAGAGTGGAGGTAAAGCCCTCACTCTAAAAGTAAAGTCCGCATGGGGCCCGCAGCACACGGATCCTCAGTCTGGGCTCAGTTTTGGACTCAGGATCCCCCTCAAAACAATGTTTCACGCCATCAGGTCGCCATAAGAAATGAAAAGTATTTCCCATTCCTGGCCTAGAGGATGAGGTTCATACGCCTCTGTGCAGCAAAATTATGTCAAAATCATTTTCTAGCTTTTCATTGACGCCTTTCCTCCACAAGTCTCTTCAAGTGCCCTGTGCTCTGAGCCCACTACACACAGTTCTCTAAAATGCTGTGCACTTCTTCTAGACCTCCATGTCTCTGTTCCTGACCTTTGCTCCTTCTCCTCTTCTCTTGGAAAGTATGAACTGACCCTTCAGAGTTGAGTTCACATATCACGGGCTCTGTGAGTCCTTCTCCAATTCTCCAGGAAGAATGAATTACCATAGCATATTTATATGCACCTCTGGTGTGATACCTGTTATGTCATATCAAAGTTGTTTACCTTCTTTGCACTTTTACTTTACTACTAGACTTTTCCCCTTCCTCCCTACCACACATTTTAGTCTTCACCCTGATCTAAAAAAACAGGGATTTGAAAAACAAATGCGTCAGGGCCCTGGAAGTGACCCAACCTCTAAAATAACTAAAAGAGCACAGTATTCTTCCCAGTGTCCTGAGCACCTAGCATGACATCGGCAAGTAGGAGATTGACTAATATTTACTGAACTGAATTCTAAGACTACAGTACTATTTTTCCCTTGTAAGCTTCTGCAACAGAATTTTGTACACTCATTTGGTACCAACTATCTTATATTCGATAACATTACTCATTTATTCAGTTTTCAGTATACTTTCAAAATACCCTACCTCATTTGATCCTTAGAATAAATTTGTGAATTAGGTAAGGGTCATCATTCCCATTTTGCAGGTGAAAAAGCTCAATCTTGGGTACGTGAAGTCAATAATCAGCGGTGGCAATGACTACTCACCCTCACAGGATCTGATCCCTAACCCTGTTCTTTCCACTACGCTGCCTGCTCCTGGTGTCTCACTAATGCGCACACCCTTGGTTGGATGGTAACTTCTCTGAAGACAGGAGCCTTGCTAAAGCCTTCCATGCCCTCCATGCACACGGTTATGGATTGAGTCACAATATAGGAAGGTCAAAAATTACATATATAAAATTTCTAGTAAAGATTACAACAGAAATTGAGGCACTGAATATTTACAACATGAGGACTCAGAAAAGCATTTCTGAGGTGGGAAAGTGTAATGGTTAAACACATGGGTTCCCCAGAGGTCCAGATCCTGGTTCTGCCCCTTAAGAGCTGTATACCTTTGGGCAAGTTACCTAACCTTTCTGTACCTTCGTTTCTTTTTTGGTAAAATGAAAAAAAAATTATAATAACAGCAACGACAAAACCCTCCACCTCATAAGATTAAATGACTTAATAATTGTAAAACATTAGAAGGGTGGCCAGAGCGTAGCAAGTCCTTGTTAGCCACTGCTCTTCTCCCGTGGCTCCAGAGGGTTTCCTGGAGGACCCCTGATGACGGTGAGGTCTGATGAGCTGGAAAAATGTCCCACATTTTTAGGGTTAGAGACCAGAGTCTCAAAACGCTGGCTTTCAGGATCTCGGTTAATATTCTCAAACATGGTACGTAAAATAAGCTGAGCAAAATGAGGCCTTTTAACCAACCCCAATTCACTCTCTGACACTGTTTGCTGTTCTGACACCACCAGACAAAGAGCCCTGCCGCAGAGTAACCGTAGACTCTGAGAACTTCCTGGGGCAGCCAGACCTGCAGACCAGCTGTTGGAGCAGAAGCCTAAGCTCACTGATGTTATCAAATACCTTGGTAAGGTCAACAAAGTAATTTTTCAAGGTGTTCCTGAATTTGTCCTGTGTCTGCTTTCCTGGAACAGTCAAATTCACCGAGGCACTCTGAGACTTAAAACCACTCATTCATTTCTTCTTCCCATTTCTGAGGGCTTAGGTTGTGCCAGGCAGTACGGATACACAGGTGGGCACAGTCCTGGCCTCCAGGGCCCACACTGACCCAGAGTGGCAAGCACTTCGGAGGTGTGTTTCTAGGGCTCCAGAGCTGCCACATCACCTGACAGTAGGGCCCGCCAAAATGCGTTCAGAGATGAGGAGTGTTCAAGTGGCCAAGGCCACATGTTTTGTTTCTATTCTCACTGATGGTGAACACTTTGACCTTGGATTCCTCACCTGGAAGGAGGTGGCTCTCAACTGGCTGCCACTGGCTCCTTAAGGACCATTTGGCAATTTCTGGAGATATTTTTAATTATCACAACTGAGCAAAGAACTACTGACATCTGGTAGGCAGAGGCCAGGGACGCTACTAAACACCCAGGACAGCCTCACAACAGGGAAGCCTTCAGCGCCAACAAGGCAATAGTGCCGAGGCTGAGAAACTTAGCTACATATCTCTTAAGTTTCTGTGTTTTTTCAAACCCTTTGTTTTTTTTAAACCAAAGCAAATATTTAAACGGCAACTTTCTCTCTTTTGAGTGGAAGGTAATCTGATAATGTAGTACAATCTCCTATAAAATGTGCCATTCCTGCCAGGATGCCAACCAAGTTTGGGAAGTTTATCACCTTAAATCTTAGCAAGAATCCCTGTAGCATCAACTTCTAGCTTTCTGCAGGTTTAAGGGGACAGGACTTCCATTAATAAATAAGGGAAATCTATGTAGCATACAAAACCTTTGTTTTAGATAGTAATTTCTAAAACAAAGTTTAGAAGTGTAGATAGTAGATAGTAGTTTCATTATTTCCTCCCTCCTCCTTTTCATAAAAGTTATTAACTGAAATCAATAATCACTGGCTCGGGTTTCATCCCAGCTCGTACCGTTTGGATTGACGGGCTATGAGCCGCAAGCAAGAGTGCCGAGGAAAGGAATCTATTAATCTTCAGACTGGATTTTTAAATCCCAAGACTCCCCAATTAGCTCTACTGTTTTATAACTTCTAGGCATTTTTAGTTCTTTTTACATTCCTCATCGGCTTCAGACGCCATGGCTCTCACACAGTAGAGGCCAGTGACCTCCGCACGCTTCTCCAAGGAGAAGCAAGAGTACAGGAGCAGCTGGAGCTGGGCTCTGTCTTCTTCGGGAGCAAAGCTGTATGTGTGCCACTCCGGCCCGCCGCCCAGCTAAAGGAGAGGCTGCAGGTGGTGCGCCGCTGGGGCTCGCAGGCAAACAGGGCTTTGGGGCTGATGCCGCTGTCGGCACTACGCATTCACTTCTGGCTGTGGAGATACAGAGACCCAGATTTTCTAATCCCGACTCTACCATTGATCAGTAACCTTGAGCACGCGCTTTAAATTCTCTAACCTCAGTTTCTTCATCTTTAAAATGGGGACAATAATAGTACTTCACAGGTTTCCTCTGAGGATTAAATGAAATGATCTATGTCAAGGGGCAGTTGGCGCTGGTGTCGTGGTTGGGGCTCGAGCATATGAAGGAGACTGACAGGGTTCAGCGTCATGGGAGAGGAGGCAGGGAGCAGCATTACTCTGAAGGAGAAAGGGGGCTCTGTTTTTAAAGGACCTCTGTTTGTATACATTCCTCTCCAGGATTCTACCCCATGCTTTTTGCAAAAAACAAAACCAAAAGAGACAGCGAGAGGGAGAGATAGATCCGAGTACTAAGGCCACAGTGAACTGAAGAACACCTCTACCCTCCTCCTGCGCGCTTAGGTCTCTTCCGCAGTTCTCATTCTTTCATCTCCAAACTACATGAGTTACACAGAAAGGCACAGGCATGTGTGGATCGAAAGTTAAGACCATGAAAAAACAGAAAATTTACAGCTTCTCAGTCTTGTAGGCATGTGAACGCAGAGGATATATTTAAGTCTCAGCCCTTGATGGAGACTCATGTTGGGTCAGTAACCTCAGGTAAACTTGTTCTGGTCAAATGCACCTCACCTATCAGAGGCTTCCACTTTGAATATGAATAATGATCTTACCCAGAAAAGATCCAGCCCAGACCCACACTGGCTTGGAAAAGTGGCGGTGGGTCTTCCTCTGTCCAGTGCTTTAGTTCAGTACAGAGTGACATGGGGAAAAATGTCAGAGATGCCACTGATGGTATGAGTGGACACACAGTGGTCTCACTCCTTCCTCACAGAGCTTGCTTGCTGTTTGAGCATTTCAGTACCAGAGCCAACTGGAAACCAACTGCAAACGGAAAGCTGAACTCTCTGGGAGCAATCTAAGTTTCTTAAGTAAACTTATAGCTGAGTCAAAGACAAACCCGTTTAAGTAGGTAGCCGACCAGTGATTACATTAATTACGAATTCTTTAGCATAAGCTTTAATTTCCAGTCACTTACCACAGCAGTTCCCCTCACAGACACGGCGGGTCCTGCATGCCTGTCACATCTGTGGAGAGAATTTGAAATAATTTCTTTGAAGAAGTGCCGAAACTTTTACCAGGAGAAAAATCAACAGGCACCTGCCATTATACCTTGATACCTGGAGAAGATAGGCACATATAGGAAGACATTTCTTGATTAGTGCATTGTTGATAAAAATCTCAGAAACCTTTCCTATGACTGCCTATGATGTTTTTAAATCTTTGTCACTCAGATAGCCAAGAAGGAATTACATAATAGTGGGTCTGTATTTGAACACAGCATGAGCTATAAGAGCAAAAATGGTTACATTTGCTGAGTGCTTATGATGAGTGCAGGCAGTGTTCTTACCCTCTGTGCTCATGTTAATTCACTTAAATACATCATTCTCATTAGTGGATGCTGTGTCTACTCCCATCTTACAGACCAGGAGACGGAGGTACGAGATGTTAGAAGATACTACCCAACTCTGTATCAGTGGTTTTCAACCTTTTCCATCTTGTGGCACATGTAAACTAATTACTGAAATTCTGTAGCACACCAAGGATATATTTTTTGCTGATCCGACCAAAAAAAAAAAAAAAAAGAGGTATTTTGATTCATTCTCACCAGACAGCTCTTGTTGTGTTGGCTGTTGTCATTTTTTTAGTTGATAATTTAAAGGAAAAGAGGTCAGTGTCCCTGACTAAATAGTCAAGCATTGCATGTTTCAAAAATTCTTATGGCATACCCCTTGAACATCGATGCTCTACACTTTTGCCAGAGTGATCAGTATAAACTGAGTCATGCCATTTCCCTGCTTAACATTTTAATGATTCCCATTTGCACTCAGGTGAAAATTCAAATTCTTCTCCGTGTTTAGAAGCTCCTATATTATCTAGTCCCTAAACACTTTCCAGCCTCACATGTCAACCTTCCTTTATGCCTTCTGCCATAGGAAATGTGCCACACTCCGGAACCTATGCACTCACTGTTTGTTTGCCTGAAACAGTTTTCTATCAATTGTTTGCCTAGATAACTACCTTATCCTTGAAGAGTCATTATAAACGTCATTTTCACTGGGAAACCTGCCCAGACTCGGGATACCCAGGCTTAGATTCTTAGTCCAAGATACACCCCCTCCAACATGCTCCCAGAACACACAGAACTTCCCCTTCTTAGCATGAATCTGTTTTCCTATTTCCTTTCTGTTGTCCTCACAGGATTGAGGCCTGTGAAGCCGAGGACTGTTGTTTTGTTCCATAGGGCTGCACATGGAATTCCTCAAACAGTATTTGTTGAAGAAATGAGCAAATGTGTTTGTTTTTATTCTCATCTCATCTACTCCTTCTCCTACATTCTTCACCATCATCAGTCTAGTTTCCAAAGTCAGAGTGGAGAGTTCCCCTCCACTCCTCCTTCTTCTACATTCACCGCACCCAATTACTGGGCTCTCGTGATTCTGTGTTCTACACCGTGCACATCTGTCCACTTTTGCCCTCCTCGTTGCCACAACCTTGGTTTAAGCCACTGCCATCCTCACAGTCTTTTACCTGGTCTCTCTGACTCGAATTTTGCCCCTTGAATCTGTTCTCTGAGCTGCAGCTAGAGCAGTTTCTCAGCCTAGGCACTACTGGCATTTCTTCAGGGTGGCGGTTGTAGGATGTCCAGCAACTGCTCTGAACCTTCCCCATTAGATGCCAACAGCACTTACCTTCAGCTGTGAAAAGCAGTAACATCTTTAGATGTTGCCAAATATCTTTTGGGAGCAAAATTGCCCCTTGTTAAGAACCACAGAACTAAAGTAACCTTTCTAAAATGAAAATCTGATTATGTCACTTCTCTGTTTAAAAACCACCAATGGAAAAAATACACACATGTGCACGTGCACGCACGCATGAAATACACCAAAATATTAGTGTTTGTCCAGTGAGTTGTGAGTGATTTTTACCTGATATGTATGTATATATACATAAAATTAAGAAACCTATATTATATATAATAAGAAGAAAAGGAATGGTAATATCCAAAAAAGTGATTCATGGCTCCCTGCTGTCTACAGGATCAATCAGCTCCAAGCTCCTTAGCACTGCATGGGTAAGGTCCTGTGTCCTGGACTCTGCCATCCTCTCCCATGTCATCTTTAATCAGTCTCACCGTATACTAGGTCTCTGAACCCCAGTGACATAGAGGATTGCTTTTTCCAGTCTTTGTACCTTTGCAGTGTCATTCTTTCTGTCTGGTGCAACATCCTAAGTCTTAGGTGCTTAGCTCAGTCCTATGTGTCTTTCAAAAATTGGCTCTCTTCTTCCAGGCAGCCTTCTGGATCCCCCAGTCTGAGTTAAGTGCTACTCCTACATGTTCTCATGTCTGGAATACCAAGCATCCACCATGGCACTCGCCATACGACACTGTAATCATGGGTGCACCTGGCTGTCACCCAGGTTGCAGCAGGCAGGATGGTATCCCTGTATGAATTTTATTTATTTTTTTAAAGGGTTTTATTTATTTATTTTTAGAGGAGGGGAAGGAAGGGAGAAAGAGAGGGAGAGAAACATCGATGTGTGAGAGTCACATCAATTGGTTGCCTCTCACACATCTCCAACTGGGGACCTGGCCTGCAACCCAAGCCTGTGCCCTGACCTGGAATCGAACTGGTGACCTTTTGGTTCGCAGACCGGCACTCAAGCCACTGAGCCACACCAGCCAGGGCCCGTGTGTGAATTTTAAAGGACATCTCTTCCGCAAGATCCTGTCACTTTCCAGAAAATTGCCATAATAAATATACAAATCCACAAGGATTGTGATGTGATGGATACTTCCTGGAGATCTGTGGGGTACCTCCTACCTAGCTCTATGCAGTAGTCGGTGTCCCCTGTTCTATTACAAAGTCCTCTGGGCAGAGAATAGCTTTATTTTCATGATTTTATCTCTAACACTAAACATAGCACCTGATCCAAAGTAGGGCTCTGATAAAAGCTTGATAAATAAACGAAAGAGAAACTTTCACTTGGGCTACTGGCACCCACGCCTGGAACTCTGACAGGCCTTAGCGTGGAGGGGATAGGAAGCCGTCCTGCGGTGGTTGCCAAACCTGAGTGAACTTCCAAATATCCCAGAGAATTAGAAATAAATAAACGTCCCTGTGCCCTACTTCAGACCTTCTGAATTGGAAGCTGAAGGTTGAGGCCTGATTATCTGTCATTATTTTTAAATTGCTGCTGAGATTATAATAATGACCGAACAGATCACCTGGGAACTGCTGGCCACCCAGGATGAAATTCAAAGCCACTCCCCTTGTTTTGCCTCTCTCTCCTGTCACCACAGCCCTGCTGTTTATCTGTGGACACCACACCTGGGGTAGAGGATTTCCAAAGAAGAATCTTGCTTACTCTGACTTCTTCAACACAGGTGTCTTAGGTTTTTTCCTATTCCAACGCAAGCAAAGGCACTCAGCTAGGAGAGGGGAAGAGAGCACAGCAGGACATGTGAAGTGCACGAGAGGGAAAATAACCACCAATGAGGATCTAGGAAAACAATAATCTGCCTTTTTAATTTTCCAGAATAGCATCTGACCTTTTTGTCATGTAAACTGAGGTTGTAGCTGGCCTGCCTAAGCTGTGCACATCCTATAGATGAGGCAAATTTGGGATGTCTGAAGAGCAGCTAGTGGACCCACCAAAGCTCTTTGCATCTCAAGGGAATAAAAAATATCCTAAAGGACCAGGGCAGTTGGCACGCACACACTCACTCCAGCGGTTGTCACTGCAGTCACACCTACGGAGAGAGCACCTGCTACATGCTAAGCACAGCGATGGTCCGTGAAGGAAAGAAGCAATCTCAGGTTTCATTGTACGTGTTGCTCTTGAGCCTATGAACTAGCTCCCTTGTATTTGCCCTTTGCCTAGTCCTTGGGGTTACAACAGAGGAAGGAGTAGGGGGGAAAGGTCCACACCCCTAAAACCGCCAGAACGAACTGGTGGCACATGGCTGCACAGCTTGGAGAATGTGTGTGGACATGAGGGTGTGACCCCCTTGAAGGGGCAACTCTACGGTGGAGTATGTTGGGGCCTGAAACAGAGTAGCACACATATCACCTATCATGGTGGTGGTGGTAGGGGGGCATCACTATAATAACCTGGGGTCTGCGATAAGAAAAGAACAACTGTAGATGCTGCTCGGCAGCCAGGAAGACGGCATTTGTAAGCTCGTGACATACACTGTTGGTTACTTGCTGAACTATGTGGAAGGAATTTGTGGGGCAATGGAGTCACTGAAATTTCGTGGTGGTGGATGAGTACTGTATGTCACAGGCTCTAGACTCCCCACAGCAAGACCCGAGGAAATACGACTTAAAGGAAATGTGGGGGAAGGTACCTGTAAAATGTGTACTTTTCTCAAATTTATTGTCTGGCAATAAGTAAATTAAAACATGAATGAAAACTATTTTTCTTGTTACTGGGGTTAGGGGTCACACAGGGTGCAGTACAGCCATTTATCAATAGGCTTAAAATAATAATAATGGGATAGTGTAGGAATTGCATAAATTTGGGAGGAGAAACCAGTCATATTTGAAGCAGAAATGCCAGAACTTTTTGCCATATTAATTCATGAGGTCACTATGTTCCCATGACTTTTTAACCACCGATAATAGGAAATCAAAGCTTCAACATACCATATATTTTTATTGGCTGGGCCTTCCTAAAATGAACAGTGTATTTGGTGAAATGATGAAGTCCATTTTTTTCCCCCCTCGGGATAGTTACCCATTACCCAGTGTCATTTCTCAGCTAAGCCACAGCTTAAAAGAAGAAAAGAAATGCTCTGCTATTCAGTCTTTTAGGGCTGAACAGAAGGCTGGCTGTTTGCCTAGAGAGGCTAGGTTCTTTCTGTGATTTGCAAAAAATCCTATAAACTGCTTTGCTGACTTGTTCTCCAGAGCAACAAGTGTGACAGAGTCAAACCTCGATGACTTCAGCGAGTGGAAACGTGGCTGAGAATGACTGTACTTCCCCCGGGGGCCTCCTGTCAGCTCCTCCTGTGCGCCCAGGGGCGAGGAGGAGCTCCTGAGTCAGAGTCTGTATTCTAAGGTTGATTTTGTATTTTGAGAGATCAGAACTGCCAAAGAAAGTTTGGTTCCACTCAAGAGGAAGGAGCCCCTTTGGAATTTATATTCCTACCACAGTATAACACTTAACCATATGCATCCAAATATTGAGGTCAAACTGATATTTAAAAATAAGGAGGATATATTTTTACATTTTATCTTCTGAAACTTCTTAGGGGCAAAAAACACTGTCTTCATGATATTTGCATCAGCATAGCTAATAAATATGTATTCCTAATTATGTTTGGAAAGTACAAAATTTTCAGAGCTGACAAATTCTGGAAACTGCTAAGCACACATGTACACTTAAACTGATAAAATATGTTTAATTTCTACTTGCGGTGCTAAATGCCTCCGTTCATATGGTTGTAAGAGAACTGCAAGTCATTTTGTAAGAAGGATGGTTGCTAAACAGAGTTTTGCGAGAGTTTCTTTTTTTTTTCAGTTTGATCCATGCGACCCAAAATGACGAACGTAGATCTTTTATCTCCTTTGATCCACTTTTGCAGTAACTTGCAATATGAGTTTGGAAATAATCTGTGAATGGAGTTAACAGGGTTTTCAGCCTCTCCTTGTTTACTAAGGTTAGATCGTTCAGTGATATAAACCCTGCCTTAAAGAAAATCACTTAAAACAGATTAATTACACCATGAGTCCCAGTTACACCATACATTAAGATTATTTCTTTTTTCCTTAAAAGACATTTTAGCTACAAAGAAAATATTCCTCACTTTTAATTTCCCAAGTGAGAGAATTACTAATGTTTCAAACATTCTGCAAAAACATAAGCAACTTACCTATTTGAAGAGTATTTGCTTGTAAGTGACTCTGGTAGAGACGGCCACATAAATCTACATTTTGTTCATTATTTCATCAAAGACGAAAGAGCCTCCACTGAAAGCTAGAAGCAAAAATCCTTCCATCCACCCAGGAGGGGTAGACAGAACTGTTTTCTAAGTCCAGGGGCTGCATCACATGCCCCACCAGCGGCTTGCTGCCTATTGCTTTTCAGCAAGAGTGACCTCTAACACCTTTAATTGAAGCACTGCAATGCACTCTTAATGGTCTGTCCGCACACATGGAACACAGCACTTGCCAAGCCAATACCTTAAGAGGGTGGGAAGCTTTTCAACCAGGAAGATATGCTGAAAATATTTAGCCGTCAGCTCAAGTGAGCGGAAGCAAAGCCTTGCTTGTTTTTCACAAAACAATCCAGCAATATAACGAGTTGCTTGTTTGTCACAAAACAATCCAGCAATATAATGAGTTAAAGCGAACTGAATCATACAGATGTAAACTAGGAACCCTCTGGAACTATGCCTTCATTGCTCTAAAAGCTCCTCCTCCTTTATCTTAACTCTAAATTCTGGGCAACGACATCAGAATGGTCCTGATTTTTCTCTAGTCTCTTTGGTCATCTCATTTATGCTCATTTAGTACCCCATCCTCCCTTGTGACCACAGAAACACATGCGTCCAAAGGAAGAAGTACTTTTGATTTAACTATATCTACCTGACCAAGGCATAGACCAGGCATGCGGAGCACTGGAAAAATTGTCAGTAATTATTACCTGGGACCTGTGCAGCTGGTTAGAGGTGGATTTCAAGTGAGCCGGGTTTCATGGTTTCACAAGGACTTTACCCCTCTGCAAGTAAAGTCCTGTTTCCTTTGCCAGGATCTGAATTTAAGTTCTTAGAACAATCATGAAACATTCTGAATAGAAAGACTGCCGGCCTCTGGGATCAGGTAACTAATGAGCTATCACGTGATCTGAATTTGACTCACCCTTTCGGTCCCAGCTCCTGAGGTTTTAAAGTCTCTTTTCTGGATTTTCCGAATGAGAACAGGGAAGCAAACGATGATCTGAAGCTCAGCCGAGAAGGAACGGGTGTTGGGTTTCTTTGAGTAGGTGTGTTTTTAGATCGTGACGTTTGTAATTCCACAGGATCTAAAAGAAAATTGTAAAAGTTCTGTATCCTTAAAACATTTCCAGGTAACTAAATCGCAGAGAACTAAGGCTCACTCTCGCCTCCCTCCTCTCTCTACTCCTATTTAGTCTAGCGCCGCGGCAGGGATCTCGGAGGGAAGACCTCAGAAACCGAGGGGAGTCCGGTGCCTCTGACGGTTCCGCTGAGTAGCGAAAACCCTCCCAAAGGCCAGCGGGGGCCTTTCAGTACGCCCTGTGGACTGGACTTCCGCGGGACCCTTCCCTGTACCTGCTGTGTGAATTCTATTCAACGTGTCTCCCCCGTAGCTAGCTAAAACCCGAGATGAGGTGAGGGACCTCATTCAGTTCTTATGTTGCTCTTAACCACCCTGTCCTTCAGAAATTTTTATTTTAGTATTTTAAAACACAGTGATAGATGCGATGTAACTTTCTTATCAAGGAGAGTAAAGGAAAAGGAAATAAGCCATTTTAGAGTGTTTCTTATTCCAGTCAAAAATCTATCACTATGTATATATATTTACTACCTATATAGTTTACATGTATATATGCATGTAATAGAAATATGTATACATAGTATATAGTTTTATATATGAATATTAAAAATTCTAAGGCAACAGCAACATGTACAAAGTCCATAATACTGTAATACTTTTGGACATACTGAGTTTATAAATATTAGAGGAGTTCAAGGTAAGGGGAAAGTCACCAGAGCATATATGGGGTTAATCTAAATATTTGAAATGTGAGTCTTTTTAGATAGGCTTGTTTATTATGGGAGTTGCAAAATATTGTCAATATGTGAGCTTAGAAATATTATTACATGTTTCTTGATGTTAGTAACATATAAGCAAAAGCAGTCAATATGACTATCTGTAGAAAGATACTTTATACTGTTACAGTATTTTATAATTTCTAATGAATTCTGTTATTCACATTATAGTCCTGTGAAAGGTTTTATGATCCTCATTTACAGATAACAAAAATAAGCGATTGGTGGAGGTAAGCAACATGCTTGTAGTCCAAAGAAGGCACTTACTGGAGCTACGAGAAGGGTGGCCGCTCCTCTACCAGCTCCCTCCTCTTCCCTTCTCATTCCTTTCCCCCTTCCCAACCCTTCCTCTACTTCCCCCTCCTTCTGCATCATCTCCACACTTACTTAAGTGCTTACTGTGTTCCAGCTCAGTACTTCATACATATAATTTCATTTAATTCTCACAACCATCCTATGAGGTAGGTATTATCATACCCATTTGAAGGCAAAATAAGCGAGACTTTTAGAGAATAAGTAACTTGAATAGTCACATGGATTCTAATGGAATAGACAGAGTGGAGATTTGAATCCAGGACTTTTAAAAATATTGATATTTCTGTTCTTAACCACTATAACATCTTGCCTGATTTTAAAAACATACACCCCAGACATTATAGTACATTTTCAGTTCACTCTTTTTATTGTGCGTTATAAAACTTTTGTACAATATTGTTGAAAAATAGTCCCAAACATAAATTGATTAAATTGGAGAGCCATTGAGCCGTTATCCACAATACTGTGCCAAAAGAAAAAAAAAGATGTAAATTTTTTTCTCACCATTTTCTGCCATCCCCTTCCTTAGTCTGTACGTAAGGGGTTGTTTTAACATTTGGCTAACATCTGTTTCATTGCAAAACTTCTTTCTTTGAATTTCTTCAAACCATTCACCAGTCACTCCTTGAAGCCATCTGATATCCCTCTTTGTCTTCTGGAGTTTGCTGAAATAAAGAAAAATATTGATACACCCTTTAAATTCTTCACATCAAGTGTAAACTCATGTGACAGGCTACACTTTACCTAATGGAGAAGCTCCATAAACCAAAAGCCTGGGAGGAAAGTCAGTCCTAGTCAGAATTTCCTTTTCACTATTGTGTACATCTATTTGCTGTATATTTTCAAACACAATAACAATCTAAATTTTTTTGCTAGTATTTAAAATAATCAAATCCGTGAGGACAATCTGAGTTGAACATTGTGCAACCCTGACCTAATAATGCAATTGAATAATAGATGTATTAATGACATGTTAAAACTAGAATATTCTAGTTCTGATTACACATTTATTTGTTCATACATATTTATTGAGCAATACCCATGTACCTGTCTTTGTGTCGGCAATGGGATTCAACAATGAATAAAACATACAGGGTCTTCACTAGCCGTACAGTGGTCAAAGATAAAAGCTTACGTGCAGAAAAGAAATTGTTGAATGTAGTGGTCTTAGATAAGGGAATTCTTTAAACAAAAGAAACACAAAAGCCTACGAATGAGCAGAGGACTAATACTCAGGTAGTAAGAAACGGTGTAATTTGAGATAGAAAAGGAAACCTGAGCAAAAATGTGTCTGGTCCCTACTTTCAGAAAACCAGAGCTGAAATTGTATCCTTACTTCTTTCTCCCTACAGTGTCCTGCTTCATCCTCTTTCAAATGAAAATATGGCTCTAAGTCCTTAATTAAGGCATTGGTTGTGATGGGGTTTTTTTTTATTTTAATTTTTTTGTTCTAAAATTACAGTTGTCGTACAATGTTATATTAGTTTCACGGGTACCATCCTGCAATTAGACACTTATATAACCTATGAAGTGGTCCCCTCAATAAATATAGTACCCATAGTTACCGCAATATTATTGACTCTATTTCCTATGCTGTACTTTACATCCCCACGGTTATTCTGTAATTACCAATTTGTACTTCTAAATCCCTTCGCCTTTTTCACCAATCCCCGTAACCCCTCTCCCATCTGGCAACCATCAAAATGTTCTCTGTATCTGTAAGTCTGTTTCTATTCTGTTTGTTTATTTTGTTTCTTGGGTTCCACATATAAGTGAAATCACCTGGTATTTGTCTTTCTCTGTCTGACTTATTTCACTTAGCATAATACCCTCTAGTTCCATCCATGTTGTTGCAGAAGGCTAGATTTCCTACTTTTTTATGGCTGAGCCATATTCCACTGTATTTATGCCCACTTCTTCATCCATTCACCTATTGATGGACACTTCGGTTGCTTCCAAAACTTGGGTATTGTAAATAATGCTGCAATGAATACATGGAAGTATGTCTTTTTGATTTAGTGTTTTGGGTTTCTTGGGATAAACGTCCAGAAGTAGAATTGCTGGGTCCTTCTTTGTCCTGTTAGGGCCTTTGTTTTAAAGTTTCTTTTGACTGGTGTAAATATTGCTTCCCCAGTTTTTTTTGTTTTGTTTTTATTTTCATGAAATATCTTTTTCTGTCCCTTTATGTTCCAACTCTTTTCTGTCTTTCAACGTGAAACGAGTCTCTTATAGACAGCACATGTAAGGGGCTTGTTTTATTACCCATTCAGCCACCATATGTCTTTTGATTGGAGCACTTAGTCCATTTGCCTTTAAAGTAATTGTTGATAGAGATATATTTATTGCCATTTTATTATTCATATTTATCTTTTTTCTTCTTCTTTTTCTTAAAGAAGACCCTTTAACATTTCTTGCAATAATGGTTTGGTGGTGGTGATGAATTTTTTAGCTTTTTCTTGTCTGAGAAGCTCTTTATCTGTACTTTGATTCTAAATGATAGCTTTGAGGGATAGTGTAAGTTTGGTTGCAGGTCCTCGATTTTCCTCACTTTGAATATTTTCTGCCAATCCCTTCTGGTCTGACAAGTTTCTGATGAGAAATCAGCTGACGGTCTTATGGGAGCTCCTTCAGAAGTAAGTGGCTGCTTTTTTTCTTGCTGCTTTTAAGATTCTCTCTGTCTTTAACCTTTGGCATTTTAATTATATGTGCCTTGGAGTGGGCCTCTTTGGGTTCATCTTGTTTGGGACTCTGTGCTTCCTGGACTTTTATGTCTGTTTCACCAAGTGAGGGAAATATTCTGTAATTATTTTTATAAATAGATTTTCAATTTCTGGCTCTCACTCTTCTCCTGGGACCCCCATCATGTGAAGGTTGGTATGCTCTATACTATCCTCATCTTTTAAAATTCTTTTTTCTTTTTGCTGTTTTGATTGGATGTTTTCTGCTTCCTGATATGCCAAATTGCTGATTTGGTTCTCTGCTTCACCCAGTCAACTGCTGATTCCCTACAATGTATTCTTCATTTCACTTAATTCCTGACTAGTTCTTTTTCGTGGTTCCCATATCCTTTTTTATGCCGCTGCAGTTCTCACTAATTTCCTTGAGCACCCTTACAATCACTGTTTTGGACTCTGTATCTGGCAGATTGCTTGCCTTCATTTCATGTAGCTCTTTTTCCGGAGATTTCTCCTGTTCTTTCATCTGGGACCTGTTTGTCTCCTTACTTTGGCTGCTCCCCTGTGTTTGTTTCTGTGTACTAGGGAGAGCTGCTACATGTCCAGAACTTGGCAGAGTGGCCCTACACAGTAAGTGTCCTATAGAGCCCACTGGCATAGCCTCCCCAGTCACCTGAGCTGGGCATTCCAGGTGTGCCCCACATGAGCTGTGTGCATTGTCCTGCTATAGTTGAGACTTGATTGCTATTGCCACTTCAATGGGAGGGATTGACCCCCAAGACTGATTGTCTTCAAGGACCGTCCATCACTGCAGTGGGGAAGCTGCTGTGCAGGGGCCAACCCCATGGAGCAGGACTCACTTCGGTGGGGCTTTGGTGCCCACCGAGTCTGCCCCTTGAGTGTGGCACTCATGGGGTGGCTGGCTTGTAATCCAGTGTGGTCTGAAGCTGCCCACTGAGTGGCTCAGTGCAGGCCAAGGTCAGATGCTGTCTGTACCCTAGCCCGAGCCACCTGACCTGGGCTACAGAGTGATCTGCGGATGGCTGCCACTTCTGCTGGATTCGAACGTGCCTGGGAGAGGCCAAGCTGTGAGCCGTGGCCAGCTGCTGCTAATATCAGGCCTGGGGCCACTTAGTGAGAAGTACGGGGCTCGCTGAAGACAGATGCTGCATGCTTGGGGGACTTTAGGAGAGTCTGAGACCTGAGCCAAGACGGGCCCTTTGTATGGAAAAGCCACTGGAAATGGCTTGGGTGGATCTGAAATTTGGTTGGGGCGGGGTCTTAGGGAATCGCCAGAGCAGGGCAAACAGCGTGACCAGGCTGATGGAGACTCAGAAATGGGGCCCACCTGCCAGCTCTGCGGTGCGTGCGTGGGGTGGGGGCGGGTTCAGCAAAGGAAGAGTGTCCTCTGCCAGCTTCCTCTCCAGCCCTCACCCTGATGCCAGACAATTCAGTGCCTCACTATATGTCTCTGGTGCCTTTGCAGCGGCTGCCCCCGCAGCTGGAGCTCAGAGCGTGTGAACCTGGGGAAGTCTGTGCGTATGGATCCTTTAAGAGGAACTGCCTGGGACTCTAGAAGCCCTCCATCTCACTCAGCCACGTTCATCACTGGCTTGTAGCCAGAAGTGATGTAGGCTTCTCTCCTGGCACTGGAACCTTGGGATAGGAGGCCTGGTGTGGGGCTGGGACCCCTCACTCTTTGGCGGGGACCTCCTCAGCTGAGTCATGCCTCCCGATTTTTAACCACCACGAGTGGGTGTGGACCAGCGTTCCCCATCTCTGCCCCTCCTACCAGGATCAATGTGGTTTCTTCTTTATATTCTTCATTATAGGACTTCTGTTCAGCTGGATTTCAAGTGTTCTGAATGATGGTTTTTCTTATAATTTAGTTGTAATTTTAATGTTGTTGGGAGAGGTTCTGAGTACCACGTTTACCTATGCCACCATCTTAACTGGAACCTCATGATTGCTTTTAGAAAGCAGATCATTTTGCCCTGTTTCAGCAGGCCCCCAAAACTGTTTGGAATTGGGAGGTGCCCAATCCAGAGAGAGAGCCCCGGACTGAGGCAAACATTGCCCAAAGGGTGAAGAACATGATGGCAGTTCTCATAAAGCAGTCAGTTCAGCACAGCAGTGGTAAAAAAAAGTCAGGCTTGTTGTCGGGTTCAAGCTTGGGAAGCTCTGCTGTTTGGGAAAGAATTTCATGTGAGTCTGCAGGGTTGCCCTTTATCCAGGTCCTCTGTGAGGGACAAGTTTTAGGGACTTTGTATTACTAAGAAGGCGGTGAGCAAGATAGCTGTAGAGTGGCAAATTTAGAGTTAAAGACAATGAACTGAGAGGGTTGCAACTCAGGCTCCCGCTTGAGGCTATGATACTGTCATTTTGTAAAATAATTCAGAAGGAAGCCAGAGACCATCCTGCCCAGACTTGCATTTCGAAAAGCATTAGGCAACAATCATTATGTCCACTCCACATAATGTGCACTAGTGCTTCCCATTTTGTCACTGCCACTGCTCTGACACCTGGTTACTCCTGGTTCTATTGCTACTTCCCTTACCAACAGACTAAGAAACCAGGAGCTGCTGGTTTGAACTTGAACTAATTTACATCTCATTTTTTTAGTGTCCTGCATTTGTACACAACCACGACTTCCTGAAGCTTCCCAAACTGTCAGACCCTTACCTCCGGCACCACCACTTCTCAACACATCCATCTCAGTTTAGAGGACACTGAAGCTACATGACTTAGGAGCTCTCTAGTAAACATAATTTTTTTCTAAAGACTTGATGGAACACTGACTCTCTTTTAAAATAATCACACCACTTAATTCTCCCTCAGGCACTCATTCCAGGTTTGTACACATATCCATCATTGCCTGTTTCTTTTCTACCTTCCAATGAAGTCAGAAATCTATACCTGTATGTGAATATCCACAGGTGAATTCTACTCCAGGAAACAAATCTTAAAGAAATACCACCCCAAATGACATTCATTTAACTGAACATTATGCAGTTGCTAAAAATAATTATGCAGGCAGTGCAGTATCTTGGGAAAATGCAGGTGACAACATGAAACAGGAAAAACAAAATACATTTTATGTGATTCCAAGATATGTAAAAATGATGCAGTCATTTGGACATACTATAGAAAAAAATGAAAATACCTGATCTCTTACAGACAAATAATTGTAGGTACCATTTCTATTTTTAGTTTTTTAATTATGTTTTTCAATAAGTACAATATGTGGAGCTATTTTTTGTTTGCTTAATTGTGAATTTTTATTTATATTCTCATTTTTTCCATTATAATTTTTCTTGGGGAAAGAGGAAAAAACCAGTCATATTTTCACAATCCTAACACAATCCTGTTGCCTTTTTGGTGTTATTTTTATCTCTGCATTTTTCATGGTTCTAGGTATTTTTTGCCAGAGTGTTTTAGCAGTAAACTTCTTTGCTGCCAGCATTTTCTCTACACAATTAATTGGCCATTAAGGCAGTTTTGCCATAAAAGATAAAACAACTGATTGACAGTTTGGTAGATTTAATGTATTTGAACTAGTTGTCAATTTGGTTTCATCTCTCTATTGACAGAAGTTTTTGCAGTACGCCCATTTTTAGATTATATTGAATATAAATCTTAAACCTCATAATGGCCTCTACAGTGAGAAGCAGGCATGGTGGTCTTAAAATAGTGGATGATAACATCTATGTATAAAGCCAGACTGTAAAACTACGGTACAGCCAGATTGCACACTGTACCAGAAAATGATAACATCTCAATTTGGAAATCCTTCACTGAGCTCAGTCATCCTTCCCAGCCATCAAAACCAACAGTCATCCAAGCTTTGGCAAATATAAAAGAGACAGGTACTACTTCACATCGGTCTTCCAGAGCATTGAGTCGGTTCTGCAGCTCTTCTAGACACAACAGCTTGTTCCAACATTACATGGACTGTGACATTAGATTGTATCTGTGTGGCTTTTCACAACACCATACAAAGCTCAGTTTTAAATATACACCCTAAACATCGAAGACAATGTACTTTCACTTGTCACAATAAAGTCTTTTTAATTGTGTTATTAACTTTGCATGTTTCATCATTTTTTTAAATGCCCCTCTTTTATGTTTTATTGTCTTTTACTGCGAAATTGCCGTATAGCCACTTAATTGGATGGTGAAGATGTTTGCAGCAAAGATGTTTATGTTTATGGCAAAAATGCTTACAGTGACAATCCAGCACAGTTTTTCACGTGGTTGTGAAAAATGCTATAACAAATGCTATTCAACATATATTTGTGGAAGGCCTCCTATGGTGCAGATACAAAGATACAATGGTGAGCAAAGCAGATACGGTTTCTGTGGCAACGAGGTTACAGTCTAATGGGAGAACCAGGCGTGAGTCCAATGTAAGGTAACAAAGACTGGTAAGCGTGATTCACTCATTCAACACATGATGAATTATGGGTAGAGAGCAGTGAACAAGTCAAGTCCTTGCCCCCATGGAATTTATATTCTGCTGGGATAGAACGGGGACAGCAAAAAAAAAAAAAGGGGGGGGGAATAGTTGCTATGAGAGCATGTAACAAGAGGACCTGCTCTGAGGCAGCAGCAGAGATTTCTCTAAGAAGATGACAAATGGCCTGAAGGCTGCAGGAGGAAGGATGAGGCAAAGGGGCCATGGGCAGGGGAGGGAGTTTTCTAAGCAAAAGAGTAGCAGCTGTGGAGCAGGTGCTCCAAGAAAGGCACAAGTCACTGAAAGGACACCCACCTGTCTGGAGGGTGGAAATGGGGAACACACTCTGACGGGGAGAGGAGGAGGTAACTGGCTGCCAGGTCATTCAGCGTTTAGGGTTGAGTGGAGCAGTCTGGCATTTAGGTCGGAGCAATGATAAAGCACTGATGACTTGTCAGGGCATGACACAACAGATCTGCATTTTAAAAGATCATCCTGGCTGCAGGTGGGGCATAACTTGCAGAGGGGAACGGGAGAGTAGTGAGGGTACTTGTGGAGTCTGGGAGAAAGAGGTCTTTGCTCGGGCCAGGGTGGTACTGGTGAAGCTGAAGAAAAGTAGAAAGTGTTCAGAGCTACGAAGCAGGTAAAACTGACCCCCAAGTGTCCACCAAGCAACAAAGTGACTTGCAGGGTGAGGGACAGAGGCATGTCAAGGGAGACTCCTAGATTTCTGAGTTACATGCGTGCATGGAAGATGTCATTCACAGACACAATGCTTATATAATCTAAAAAAGAAAACCCCAACATTATATATAAACACTTTTGACATTACTCATCTTTGGAGCAATCATTAAATATTTGCATCATATTCAAACTGGTATGGTTTCCATAATTTATTACTCCTCTGATATGGACCGCTGAGGTTTTTCCCTTATACATATTGCTATGATAAATATCAGTGTGCACTTTCTATTTTTACAGTGCCCCGACAGACACCGAAGTAGAATTATTGGGCCAAAATGTCAAAGTGTTTTTGTGATTCTTTGTACGCACACTACCACGGTGCTCCTCGAAGTGGCTGTTATGATATTGCTCTTGCCAACAATGGGCAAGGTGGTCAGTAGGTCTCTTGGGAAGGCTGATGTTATTTTGAGTATTTTTACTTTCTGAATTTAATACTCTTAAGGTACCATGTTTATAACTGCAGGTGGCTATTTTTCTTTAAAAATTTGTTGTTGTTTTTTGTTGTTTAATAAAATAGGCTATGTTTCTCTGATAAGTAGAGAGGTTTGAATATTTTCCCATGTTTGTTTACCAATTACAATTTGTGCTTTGGCAATTTTACATTTTATCAATTTATGAATCAGTGCCTCAGAGTTTTTCATTGGAATAAGGCATACTTTCTAAAAATATGAACTCATTGCTCAAAATATTTCTCCCAGGTTACTAACTTTCATTCTGATTAAATTTGAATGTTGGGCCATAGAAACCTCATTCTGATTAGGGCTAGAGTAGGTAAACCATAACTGATCTATAGATGAGCATATGTTAATATTTCTCTCCTGAAAATAATAAGAAATGAAACGCAGATGGTAGTTATGTGCAGATACATGAAAGGGCAAGATTTTGAAGAAATTCAGCAGATTTTAAAGAAGAAATATTTCAAGGATGATCTTTGGGATGGTTGTCAGGAAAGTGGGGAACACGTACAGCCAGAAAATTCAAGGGTAAGGTGGTAAAAAATGGCATTGTGTTTACCAACGAAGCAAAACATAAAGAGCTGCAGCCTTCAAAGTAAGGATAACTCAGAAAGGGAAACTAGGCATGATATAAACATCTAAACTCTCGGCATACTGATAACTCAACTCCTTAATCTTATACACTCAAGAATCCTATGCACTATAAAACAGTCTGCACATTTATAATGGTTAAATGAGCTTCTCGTACTAAAAGGAGCATAATATCAAATTAATTCAACACTAGCAAAACAAAAAACAAAAAAATCTGAACAGAAAGTAAGGTGCCCTAATATTGTGAAACTTAAGAAGACAGTATTTTTAAGTCTTAGCTGGCTTTAGTCTGACAGAGATAACATTTGCTTGCAAGTGGAAATCAACCAAGTTCATTGCTACCCTGCACTGGACTCTTCCTCATGTATACTGGTTTGTTATATACTCGGCCAGCCATTTAGAGCAGACAATCCAATTTATGCCAATGAGAACCTCAGGATTACAAATGACGTACATGGAGATAAATTTCAAGTGCACAACTTGTTTGTTTCATTAGTTCAGCTTGACTCAACATTATCCTGAGGGACTATTGTCTCCACTTGTAACTTGTTCTATCCCCAGGCTCATTAACTTGACTAAGTTAAATCAGGTCTTTTCTTGCCGGGGCCATATAGTCTGAACCCTCTGCTCCAACTCCAAAGGCTCTTCCTTCATCCACGGGCATCAGTCTGTTGTGTGCTGCCTTGGATTACATTCTAGCGTCTCCTGAGCCAGTCTGCCTTCCGAAGTTCCTCCTCCTGACTTAAATTTATGTTTCTTTATTTTCCATCCTTGAGCAATGAATCAAATCGTCACTCCCCTTCCTTATTTTCCCCGACTGTGCCCTTGCCAGTCTTTGCTACTCACTTTTCTTTTGTTCACCTTTATTCTGAGTAGATGTTTGTCCTCATCTTTATTTGCATGACTAATCAATCATGTATTACCTATTTAAAATGTGCTCGGTAAATCATAGTTGTCCCTTTACCTCCATTTTTTGGCCCCATTAGTCTGCTTTCTGTGAATCACATCCTAGCCCGTTCTTGAGCGGTCGTCAGGTGGTAGGGCGCTAGAGGAGCGTCAGGTGCGAGCTGGATGACCTGGGCCAAAATAGAACTTTCTCGGCTTTATTCTTCTTGTTCGTTAAAGAGGGTTAGATGAAGTGGAACACTGTTTACAAAAGCAGGCCTCCAGAATTCCTCTCATCTCTGAAGCTACACTCTTTCTCAATGTGACTTTGTCACTTCTCCCCCCTCTTGAATCTGGGCTGGCCTTGTGCTTGCTTAGGCAGTTGAAAGCGACAAAGTGAAACTTGAGGCCTTGCAGCCCTCCTGGAGTCTTGATACTGCTGTATAAAAAAGCCCAGACTAGCTTGCTGGAGCATGAGATTATGTTCAGAGACAGACCCACTGGAGCACGTCGCTAACTGCCAGGCAGGTGAGTGAAGCCATCTTAGACCAGGCACGGTAGAGCCGTCAGACCACTGGAGCCAAATGAGTGATCGCAGACGAGACCAGGAGACCACCCAGCTGAGCCCAACCCAAATGGCTGTCCCAAAGGACCATGAGCCAATGAACAGATGTCTTTTAAGCTTTGGGGTGGTTTGTTAACGCAAAATTTAAAAACATGGACAAAGGTGGGATTATTCTGAAGATATCTCCTGATCTAAAATGTTTGATCAAAAGATTTACCATTTGTACATCAGATTTACATCATTGAGAGATCTTGTAAAACTGAAGGAGGCCTTAAAACACCAGTCTCCCTGTCTTCGGGTGAAATAACAATAAAAAATAGTAACAGCAGTTGCTTTGCGTGGAGTTCCTACTGTCTCCCAGGTTTTGCAGCCTTTATTGCTCATCCTCACAGCACTGCAGAGGTACCGATGTCCTCCTCATTTTCAGAGATGACACTGAACTCAGCAAACTGTACTTGTTGAACTGGGATGGGAAATTATACTTCAGTTCTAAAGCCCACGTCCTCCTAATCTTCTCTCTTGCTGCCTCTAGGTATTATTAACCCCATTAAAAAGCAATGCGATTGATATAAGCTTAAAGTCACTTTTATGGATTAAAAAGCTGATAATGGTAATTCAAAAATGATGAACAAATTTTGAAAGCAAACAAGTCCCTGAAGCCATAAAACATGAATTATAGCTTTCATTTCCTTGACAGAAAAATATCAAATATTTCTCAAAACAGCCCCCTTTACCAGCTCCTCTTGCCAAGGATACCAGTTCCTCTTTTTGATGTTTTCACCCTCCTTTTTGTCTCATCACTCACACTTTTGTCCTCCACTTTTATTACTTCCGAGGGTTCTGGGCACATACTGCTGTTCTCTCGCAGCCAATCTTCCTGTGCCTGGCCCGTCTCTTACCCCTTGCTCTGACTTCTGGGCAGCTGGGCACCCTGATCACTGTCAACTCCCTGTTCTTGCTTGCAAGGACCTCTGGCCAAATGGTCTCCAAATCCCCTGCCCTTACGCTAGTTTTCCAGGTTGAGTCATCAGTGAACCCTAGAACAAATTGTTCAATTACACTGACTCTTGTAAAAGTGGATTGTTGCTTGAATTATGCGAGATCAAAGCAGAATAAAGTTTTCATCTCACACAGGGATCCGAACACCTTTTTGTTTCACGTTGCCCAGTAGCCAGCACGCGCAGAAGAGCACAGTTGGGCATCAAGTGGAAACTGTATCCTGAGTCAATGCCGCAGTGGAAACTGGATCAGCCTGTCTACGGAAGGACCTTTTCAAAACTCTGAAGCCACGAGGAAACTCAGGAAAGTGTGGCTCCTTTGTTTTTCTGCTCCAGAAAGCTGCTGTTTCCAGCTACAGATGCCTTATGGCTCATCCTCTGGGGAGAGTTTTAGGACAACTACTGTGAGCGCTCCACCAGGGCGGAGGAGAGTGAAAAAAGCAAAACCCCTGGTCGGTGGCCGCCCCAGCAGCTTTTCAGTCCAGGGCCTGGCTCCTTTCCCTGTCGATCTTCTCACCAGATTGTTTTTTGAGAGCCTTTCCACTGATATCAAATCCGCTCTTTGCTTCAGCTGACAGACAAGACTCAGGGAAGGGCAGGGATTAGAAAAAGCAAGCAGGTGTATGGAAAAAACGTGTTCTTTTGAGAGCAGTAAAGTTAAACCATAAAAGGAGGTCTGAGGGAAGGGAAACTCCGATAAGGGCAGTGATACACTAAAGCAAGCAACAACAGCAAAACCAACAAATCTTTAGAACGAAAAGAGTAGCAGCAGAATAATGGCCTCCGCATGCAAACCAAGCGAGATAACACAGCCCACTTAAACTCCTTCAATGGCTGTGGCTGAGGCGGCCCAACCTAGAATAAAAGGCAGCCTTTTCTGTATATTTCAAATTGAGATTTATAACCTTCCTGGATATTTAGTCTCACATAACACACGGTGGCAACAGAAGGAAAAAAATAAATTGTCGAAGTAACACTAATGATGTGTAATTCCCATACTAGCTCAGATCCCAGCAAGTACTGTCTTACCAGTTAATCACCCTAAAGAAGGTGCTGTAGGAAGCCTAGCTCTTGCCCTGGCCAGGTGGCTCAGTTGGTTGGCACGTTGTCCAGTACACAGGAAGGTTGGGAGTTTGATTCCCAGTCAGGGGGCATACCTTTGTTGCAGGTTCCATCCCCAGTCAGAATACATATAGGAGGAAACCAATCGATATTTCTCTCTTACATTGATATTTCTCTCTCTCTTTCTCTCCCCCTCTCTCAAAAATCAATAAACGTATTACAAAATGAAAATAAAGAAAGACTAGCTGTCCACTCTAAGGTCAAGCTTAGAGTGTAAGGGCCAGTTTTTCATGTAGCTATCAGGGTGTTTCTGTCTTCCTAGGCTCACCTTATTTTTTTAGTACGCATTTATTCTTTTTACTCAAACCACCCGGGAAAGCAGCCAGTGTCACCTCTGTATCCATCAGATTGCATCGAATGACTTGTCATGTACCCATTTTGGTCTCTGTACCTCGCCCCGAAAGGGCCCCGATCTTTCATACCGTTCTCAGGTGCCCATGGCCCTGTCACTCCCTGTGCCTGTTGCTTCTTTCTGGATCCATCACGTGATTAAAAAGAAACAACTAGAAGAGGATTGAGGACTCCAGATTAAAACTGACAGTATGTTTATGGAAGATGAAGATAATATGTTTGTGTTTTATCTACTACCTTCACGATGCTGCTGAACGTTATGGGAACGCTACACACTGTAACTGTACTTTGCTCCTCGTGGGGGAAATGGAGCCTGTAATGGAATGTTTTGTGGCAGCCACTGCACAGGGTGCTTCCACGTAAGTCATCTCATTCGATCACCGCAGGTGCCCAGTGAGGTTGCTGTTACTATGCTCATTCTACAGTACAAGTGGTTACAAAGCGGTGGGCGAGAGAGTTAGGCTTCTACCTAGCTTCAGAGCCCCACTGCCCAGTATAACATGTGTTGACTGAGTACAGGTATTATTTTCCAGAGCCCAAATTATTCCACACTTGCCTCTCTCTGCACTTTTTTCATGCCAGTTGTCTTGCCACTAGAATGTCAGTTCATTAAGCAGAACACCAGACCTTTTGAACACACAGCAAGCAGTGACTAAATATTTGTTGAATAAACCAACAAATAAATACAAGAGAATTAAAAACTATAGTTTTTAGCCTTTGCTTCTTACTTATTCCTCTTTATACAGATGCTCAGACATCTTCCACTGAAATTTGTAAGGTAGGGTTAATGCAAACTGGCAGCATTACGTACAACAGCGAAGACGTGAAAGCAACCCATGAGTCTGCTGATACGGGAGAGGAGGAAAGAAGCTGTGGTGCATACACACCATGGAATGCTACTTGGCCATAAAAAGGAATGAAATCTTACCTTTTGTGACAGCATGGGTGGACCTAGAGGGTATTATGCTAAGTGAAATAAGTCAGACGGACACATACCAAATGATTTCATTTATATGTGGAATCTGAAGAACGAAATAAACTGACACACAAAACAAACAGACTCACAGATACAGAGAACAAACTGACGGTTGCCAAAAGAGAGGGGGGGTGAAAAATGTGAAGGGATTGAGAAGTACAAGTTGGCAGTTACAAAATAGTCACAGGGATATAAAGTACAGCATAGGGAATATAGTCAATAATATTGTAATCACTATGTGCGGTGCAGGGTGGATACTTGAAACATCGGGAGAATCACTTTGTAAAATACATGACTGTTTAATCACTATGCTGTACGCCTGAAACTGACACAGAATAATATTAAGTATAAGCTGTAATAAAAAATAAAGTAAAAGGTGTCACAGTGAAAAAAAAGAGTTCATGCAAATTGGGCGTTAGGGTTCTACAAGTGTTGGGCAGCTGCTCGAAGCTGAGGACTTGGACAGACATGCCTGTTGTAAGGCTGTTACTAGCGCACCTGAATGGCAGTTGGGGGCCGGTTAAGTTCTGATGAATAGAAAAGTGAATGATCTCAATATCTTAGATTTATCATTATAGTACATATTTATTTGTATGCATATTTTCATATCATATAAATTTGTTATTATGTTATGTTATAATACAGGGTGGGGAAAAAGTAGGTTTATAGTTGTGAATATGTGAAACACAGAGTTTATTCTTATTTCTTATATTATTTATTATTATTATATTGTATTACTTTCCACACAAACAATTGTAAACCTACTTTTGCCCCAACTTGTATATCATATCATATCACCTATCGTTCATGGCTTCCCTCCTAAGATGACTACAGTCCCAAACACTGACCATCCATCCAACCTGTACTGCTATTCTGCTAGTTATGCAGAGTTCGGTACCGAGACAGAACTGTGCACGTGCAGATCTTGTATATCGCTCCTTCATTCACATGAATAAGAATATAGAGCGTGTTTTTTTCTTGTATTCAGTTAATTTAATGTTAATTCTTATATTGTGTCCTGCAGGAAAAGATGACAGAAGGAGGGTCAGTACGGGAGGAGCACGGGCAGTTCCACGAGGTTGAAAGTACGTGATGCCCCATAGTGTCATTCCAGGACCAGGGAGAAAGGTCACACGACTACATTGTCCCCACTGTAACTAAGCTCCACAACTGTTATATTCAAAGTAATTCACCCCTGTATCACGAAAACTTGAAGATGTTGGAAAACCAGCTCAAATTCAACATTCTGGAAGTAGCTTTACCTTTAAGGAATTTAACATTGCAATGTGGAACTCCTTCCCCCCCATTCCTACGCACACACACTAACCAAATATGTAAGCTAGGAGGAAAGAAAGATAGTTTTCAAATAGCTATTCAGTCTTTGGTTCAGGACACAGAATCCTGAGAAAATGCCCTGCGGCCTCCTAAATGCCACCACCATGAATGTACCGCCCCCAGGTTCCCTTCGGGGATCATGAAGATTCAGAAAGTTCGTTACTTGCAAATCGTTATCCACTGCAGGATTCACTGACTGGGTCAAAGAAAGTTTGGTATGGACATCAGTTACAGCTCACTGGTTTGGATCACAGTTTGTAGCATATTTTCCAAAAAAGTTAACCCTTATAAATAACCCTTACTCAAATGGTCGCTGCCTTTTCCAAGTTCCCTCTAGCAAACCTGCCTCGCCATGACCACTCGGGTGAAAAGTGCTTTTCTCCATCTGCCGAGGTGACAAACCGACACCCTACTTCATCAGAAATTACTGCAGAATCACGCATCAAAGGGCTTTACTTACATTTCCCCTTGAATCATATTACTCTGCTGAGCAGTTATTCCAAGCACACATGATGTTATTATCTCATCTAGAAGAGTTTATCAAGTTTTGTTTTTACATGTACTCATACTTATTTACCCAAACATACTCTAAAAAAAGACTTTATTTATTTATTTTTAGATGGAGGGGACGAGAGGGAGAAAGAGAGGAAGAGAAACATCAATGTGTGGTTGTCTCTCACTTGCCCTCCGCTGGGGACCTGGCCCGCACCCAGGTATGTGCCCTGATTGGGAATGGAACCGGTCAATCTTTGCTTTGCAGGCTGGCGCTCAATCCACTGGACCGCACCAGGCAGGGCTACCCAAATATATTTTTAAGAGGCACTCCTAGAATGATTCTGTAACAAAATCAGTACCTGGCGTGAAATGAAGTAATGTTAGCAGTACAAATGCATGTGCCTTTTCCTAATTCTATAACTTATTTATGGAATCTTAACATTCGTATATAAGTTATTTTACTGATAGTGTTGTTATATGATATTAGTTGCTTTTTTGTTAACTTTCAGATTTTAGTATCTACATTCTTCTCTTTCAATAACAAACAAAATTTGTGTTCATTTTTCATAATACATTAAATGTTTTATCATAAAATCTCAATGGGTCTTTGGATAAAAGACCTAAATAAAGCTCTGTTACACAATAAAAATGATAATGTAACATTGGAGGCTGTTATGTACTTTAAATGAATATGTCTCAGTGCACCAGGAAGAATTATAGAATAATTGTAGTTAATCTGTAAACAATCAACCCATTTCTTAAAAATGAAAAGAAATGTCAATGTAATGAAGTAGTAATGCCAGGTGCATTTTACAAAAGAAAAACTGAAATAAAAACTACTATTTACTTAGTATAGGCATATAGGTGTGGCTTATTCTTTATTAACAATAACCTTATATTTTAAAAGTCATCACCAATTTAGCTTTAAGTCACTTTGGCCTTATTTGTAAAAATGTTTGTTTTCTTATTTATTTATTTTTAATTACACTTTGTATTCAATATTATTCTGTATTAGTTTCA